>CATIWK010024243.1:0-18423 GCA_949634005.1 Mallotus japonicus | reverse complement strand
TAAGTTTAATAGGAGGTTTGGGAAAGATAAAAAAAATACAATAGAAAATTAAGGCAAAAGAAAAGGAAAGATTACCACAAAAATCTAAGGAGTTTGGTTCCTGAATAAACCTATATCTCCACCTAACTTATCCCCAAGTTAGGATTTTGCAAACCCACACTCAACTTTTTACTCTAAATTGATTTACAACCTTTAAGTTTTTTAGACTCAACTCAAACCTTTTACAACTTAAGCTTTTCTAGGCTAAGTTCTAACCAATTTCCCAAAATTTCAAGTGTTTTGTGGATTAAGCTTGAACTAATTCCTTAAAGAGAATCAGTACTTCCCTTCTTCCTAACCCAAAAAAGAGTAAAAGAGAAGAATTTTTAGCTCTAATCACACAACCCAAACACTCAAAGTGTTCAACATTCACACTTAATTAAATACAAATAATAAATAATAAATGCTTGAGAATTAAGTAGATTTCTAAAAGATTAATGATTCACAAAACTCTCTAACTTCTTTAATGGCTCTCTTATTTGTTTTTATAGCAGGAGAGTGACAATGATTATTAGAGAGAATTCAATTCATTCTCAAGCTTCGTGACAATGATTATTAGAGAGAATTCAATTCATTCTCAAGCTTCTCCTTCTTCATTAAATGAAATTTTAACTTTTTGTAGGAATATGCATGCTCACAATTGTGAGGAACACAATCACGATCATGGAATATAACTAACTAGTCGTTGGAGCTTGGTTATGACCGTTGTTGCCTTGACATGTCACTCATGAGCTTGATCACGATTGTGGCTATAGTCTTTATGATCTTGGTCACGATTGTGGGATGGATCATGAGGATGACTATAAGAATGCCTCTATTTGATCATAAATGATCATGAGCCAGCCATGTATGATCACAATCGTAGGACTGCTCATGAGGAGTACTATGAATTTGAGTCCTAAAAGGTCTTGATGGTCATGAGTGAGATGGGTGTCCTCACGATTATGGCTAAGATCACGAGAAACACTATGAACTGGTGCTTCTTGAGGTCTTGATGATCATGAGTGGATAAGGCATCCTCACAATCATGGGAGTGCTAGGGAGGACCATTGTGACTTACAAAACTACAAGATTTTTAGCTCATAATTTTGGGACATTTGATCACGATCATGGGATACATGATTATGATCATGTGAGGGCTTGTGAGGAGGGCTGAAAACTTAAAAAACGTATGTTCCTTGTATCTAAATTGTTACCTTCAAATAGATATCTTATATACATACTTAGGCACACTAATTAGTATATCAAAACTGATTTGTTAAGGTCAAAACATGGAAAATTACACATTGATCATGAGAATGATCAACATTCTTCGCCTTTTGACTTTAACAAACTAATTTTGAGTGATTGGTAAAACAATATGTGTAAGTGTGTGAATTCATTTAAGTTGTTACCACCCCTTAATGTATGAATGAGATCTTTAAGCTCCCCTTCAGTGAGTGCATTATATTCATTATAATTTGTAACTTATAATATGAAAATTGTAACTTATTTGTAACTCATACTTTTTTATTCTTCCCCTTTTAGAAAAGATAAAAAAGAGATACTCAATTAAATCACACAAACAAACATTAACACTTGTATTAAGAAAAAATAGGATGAGTACAAAGATAAATAGACAATGTGAGAATTAAAAATGTATGCCAAGAGATGCTAATGCTAAGACAAAGTAAAAATGAAAACATAATGCAAAAAAATATCAAAAGGGACTTCAAATGGTTTAAGCATTACCTCTTCATTATGACCACCATCGTCTTGAGGCATGTGAGGCTCTCCAAATACTTTTGATGGCCATTGACACTCAAGGCCGCGACGTTGTTAGAGGTAGTGCACATTATATTGAAGGTGATTAAGGAAATTATCCACTTGATCTAAGTGGGCATTGAAGTTTGTCTTTAAGAGAATCATATGATCAAACAGATCACCAACCCATGCCGGTTCACCTTCCATTGTTTGAGTACTTAATTCACCTTGGCATCTTGTGTAACTCAATTTCTTGCATTCATAGAAAGTCACCTCTTTGGTTTTCTTTCCATTATTCTTCTTATTGTTTCTTTGTGTTGAGAAATTCTTTCTTCTCATTGCTTTTTGGAACTTCTAGTGATTATGAAAATCTTATCATCATCTTCACTTGAGTCAATAAGACTTTCATTTTCACTATCTTCTTAGGTGGCCTTTAGAGCTATCCTTTTTTTCTTTTCATCTTTCTCTTCTTTCTCATCTTCTCTTTGGTTCAAAGTGGGTTCGTGAGTCAATATATTTCCAATGAGAACATTGGTGGAGAACTTTGATAAATTATGAGGTTTTTCTATTAAAGTGACTCTAAATTCTCAATCTTTCTTAGGTAGGATTATTATAATTTTAGTGTTCACCTCCTCCTTGGTAAAGTGCTTCCAAAGCTTCTTAAGTATGATGAGGAGTGCATTAAGGTGATTGGTCATTTTGATTATGGTTTTTTGAGGCTTCATTTTGAAAAACTCATATTCATATATATGACGTTGAACTTTCTTGCTTCTCACTTGAACATTGCCTTCATAGTGATTCTTAAGTGTTTCCCATATCTCCTTTGCAGACTAGCAATGTTGAACCTTGCCTCCCTTTTCTCTAGATATAGATGCAAGCAAGATAGTCATGGCCTTTTGGTTTTTATGATTTTCATCTCTTTGATCTTGTGACCATTGGCTTCTATCAAGTGTGACTTCAACCTCATATACTTTTCTTTTAGAAGGTTCTCAACCTTTTAGCACTACATCCCACAATCAAATTGGGTCACTATCAAGATATAGCTCCATTTTGAAATTTCACTCTCATCAAAGAATGGTCTCAAAGATGAAAGTTCAAAGCTTCACTTCTCATGATTTTGATTCTAGCAATGAAGTACCTAGAATTCAAGCTCTAATATCAATTGTAAAGGCCCTAGAGGGGGTGAATAAGACTAATTAATTTTAATAAGAGGTTTGAGAAAAAATAAGAAATAAAAAGAAAATCAAGGCAGATATGAGGAAAGATCAACATAAAAATTTAAGGAATTCGGTTCTTCAGTGAACATACTCTCCACTAACTTATCCCTAATTTAGAATTTTACAAATCCACACTCAATCTATTACTCTAGATTGATTTACAACCTTTGAGTTCTTGAGGCTCCACCCAAACCTTTTATAACTTAAACTTTTCTAGACTAAACTCTAACCAATTTCCTAAAATTTCAAGTGTTTTGTAGATCACACTTGAACCAATTCCTTAGAGAGAATTCTCAGTTCCCTTCTTCCTAATCCAAAAAAGTGTAGAAGACAAAAATTTCTAGCTTTAATCACTATGACTTTGCAAAACTAGGAGATTCTTGGCTCATGATCATGAGATGCATGGTCATGATTGTATGGGGGCTCATAAGGAGGGTTGGAAACTCGAAAAACTTGCATTCCTTGTATCTAAATGGTCACCTTCAAATGATTATTTTATATACATATTTAGACACATATTAGTAGATCAAAATTGATTTGTTTAGGTCAAAACATGAGTAATTATACACTGATCATGTAAATGATGAACAAAATTAATTTTCCATCATTATTTAGTAGAGGAAGATATATTAAATAAAATGTTCTGCCCCTAATTACGAATGGAGACAAAAATTTTCGTCTTTATTACCTAGTTTTTTTTAGTGAACATTAATGTAGTTTTGGGTTATACATAGAAGCTAGGTAGTGTTGATTTCCACCTATAACTTTTTTAATATAAGTTAAATATATTATTTAATATTAAAGTACTTTTTATTATATATTTTTCTATCAAATAAATAATTTTTATTTTTATTTTTATTCATTTATTGTAATTCATTATAAAAAGATTTGTTTTCTAGTAATTATTTTTTAAAATTCAAACTCATACAAAAATTAAAAATAATTTTTTAATTTTTTTAAAAAATATACTATTAAAAAATTACTAAACATGAGTAATGTATTTGTTACTGTAAAATGAAGCTTATAATTATATATGTCCAATATTATTGACAAGTAATTAAATTTTAACTTAAATTTATTTTATATTGTACTAAAAGATATCTAAGTCCGCGGTTGCTTAACCTAGTGGTTAAAGCCATGGCACGGACACCTACAGGTCTCCGGTTCGAGACCTGCATCCCTCGTTTGTGTTTCCCCCTCCCCACTATTTGTATACTCAAAAAAAATAAAAGATATCTAAAATTTCTATATAGTTGCTTTATAAATTAATTATGTACGAATATCAAATAAAAAAATTAAATCATTGCAAAAGAGCAATGAAAAGGATTCTGCAGAAGTTTCATAGCAAAATAGCAACAGAAAGAAATCCATAACTAATTTAGCAACAAATTCCTATTCCATTGTAAAAATTATAACAAAAATTTAAGTTGTTGGAAAATGGGAAGGAAATAAATCTGTTGCAAAACTTCAAAAAAAAAATTGATTGCTATTTTCCAATTTGGGACAGAAATTTCCTTTGTGATTTACTATTCTATTTCATACGCCTAATTCCCGGGATCAGTATGATTTTGTTGCTAATTTGTATTGTAATATTAGTTTTTTGTTGTTGCAATTCAATTGCAAAATTGGCATTATAAAGATGTTGTTGGAAATTAAGTTAGGAAGCAGTTTTGGTGTTGGAAATTAAGGATGATAAAATAGAGAGAGGTATGAATCCATTCATTCACATTTGATGAAACCCAAATGGATTTTAGTGTCTGAAATTGAAGTTCTTCCTATACCTAATAATCAAAGAAGTTGAGTAACAGAAATTGAGTGTATTTGTTGTTTTAGAGAGAGGAGAGGTTTAAATCTTCCATAGCAACTTGCAATTGATGAAAACTCGGTGCCTACTTCCAACAAAATATAAGCAAAGGTAACAACTTTTTTCATTTTTAATTTGTATATATGTTGCGGAAAATATTTTTTCTTATTTTTCAGTGTTTGATATTTAAATGAGTCAACACGTTATCAATTAATTAGGTATAAAACATGGAGTCTGAATATTATTGTTGATTTGTTTGTTTGAACATATATACATGTTTGTTGGCACAAGTTATATGGTTGAAGATGACAAAACGAATGATATCAAACTTTGATTAAGAAATGATCACACGTAATACTATAACACACTTCTTTCTCTAAGACTTTCGTAAGTTGTTTTATTTGTAAAATTCAAATTTAATTTTTTATAATTTTAAAACTATATTTTTTATTATGTGATGTTACAATATATTCAAATAATTATTATTTAAATTCTCTTAAATAAAACAAAACATTCAACATGAAATGTGTACATAAAATGAGATATAATTTGTAATGATTTTAAAGGGTAAAATGGCCATTTATATACATATGTATACTCTTTATTCTCTATAATTTTAAAAGGTAAAATAGTCATTAATGTAGTTTTTTTATTTTTTTTGTGAAGAATAGTATTTTTATAGATGATAAATGTTTAAATGGTCCTGTCTGTATTTACATAACTCATTTTGTATTAAGGTTGAAATATTTTACATAATTGATAACTAAATTATATTCTTGTTAACTATAATTGTGTTATTAGAATGAATTAATTCGACACGAACACAATCTACCAACCGAATTTCACACCCATAAAAGTTAGATATAAGGGGGAAGCAAAGAAGGAAGGAAGCAAGGGAAAATGGTGTGTGTGGTCCAAATGAAAATAGTGAAGCAGAAGAGAAGAGGAAGTGGGAAGTCTCATTCGAAGGGAGGAAACAAAATTTAATGTTTGATGGCTAAGTTTTATCTCCAAAACTAAAACAATGCCACATCCATACTTTGTAGCCTCATAATTTTTTTTTCTTGTCCACTTCTACCAAACCCATTTTTATTCATCAAGCTTTTCTTTCATCAATCTTCAATTATTACTGTTCAATTACCCTTATAAATTAATAATTCACATCTTGATAAAATAATAATCATGTATCCAATTGGTAGGGATTTGAAGATATGAATTTAGTATGCCCTACAAATATTGTCATGTGATTTTGTCCCAAGTTATCTTGCAGGCTTTTATTTTATTTATTTATTTGTTTGTTAAAAATTCAATACATTAAAATATATAAGTTACATACCAGTGACGAAGTAGTCTAATAATTATTTATTTACAAATTCATTATTAATTTGTAAACTAATTGTCAATTAATTTAAAAGAAGGTGATTGTACCTTTAAATTGTTTCTATGTTAAACATTCATAATTGACTATTGAAAATTTGATATATATATATTAAAAATGTTTGACCTTGAGGTTGTAGTATTTAATTAAGATGTAAAAAATAAGTGGATAAAATGGAAGAAAATGAAGGGTTGTGAAAGAAAATAAAAAGAAAATCGTGGAAGGCTATGAAACATGTAAAGGCAACATGACATGATTGTCCTTTGGGACTGGACCTTGTGTGTCATATGACAAAGCTTTGAGTGCTTCCTATTTATGGTGAAATCCCAACGTTTTCTTCCATCCCCTCTTTCTTCTTCTTCTTCTTCTTCTCTTTTACAAATTCCAAAACAAAAGAACAAAAACTCAAAACCCAAGAAAGATTATAACTTGAAAGTTTCAAACAAACAAAAACCACATCTGGGTTAGTTATGCTCTGGATGAGCAATGCCTCACAACTGACACCAACTTTTGTTGATGTGAGCACCTTTCTCAATTTATATTGTTATAGGCTTTTCAGTGTCTGTCACTGTCCCCTTATATACCATTACCTGAATTCAAGATGTTATATTATTATTAAGAATGTCTGTCTGTCTGAATAGTTTTGCAAAAAGACTATTTGGTGTCTGTGTAAGTGCATGCAGTTAATGCACTTTGAATCTACTTTGCTGCTATTATCAAACATTTTTGTTCATCTATCTACATACCTTTTACCACTGCTTTTCTGCTCTTTCAGATGGATTTTAGGCTCCAAATGTCTATGCAGTTTGGATTTTATTATTATTATGCTGTATTCCGTGTGTTGTGTTTTCCTGATTCTAGTAGTTGCAGTGTTGCTGAATTCTTTATTACTCGTTTGGTCGAGTTCCTTGCTTGTAAACCACCTCTTTTCGTGTATGTATTGTAGGTAGTGTAGTGTCCTGTATCAACTGTGAGCAGAGTTGAAATATGAAGAAAGAGAGAGCAACGGACAAGGTTATCTCAAGTCTTAATGCCTATGTTCCATCAGCTAATTATCAATCCACTAACGGAGAAGATCGGAGATCACTTGAGGTCTTTGATCCAACAGCAAGTTATAATGCTGGAAAGCCTAGTCCTGCTACCACTAGTCAGAGTCATGGCATTGCTACACCAGCTCAAGTGGAAGAGGGAGGATCATCTCAAAGTTCCAGTAGTACCAGAGAGCCCGCAAACAAGTGGATGGCATTTGAGGGGGCTGGTATCACTTCCAATAATGCAATTTCGGCGACGGACCGTGACTTCCCTGATCTCAATGGAAAATCCTCTTCCAAAAGAATATTAACAGAAGCAATTATAGCAGAAAGGACTGCTGAATGGGGGCTTGTAGTACAGGCCAATGCTGAGGAAGGTAGTTTCAAAGCGATAAATACGTCATCGGGAGATGGAGATAGAAGCAAAAACTCATTAGAGAGATCAACAAGGACATCAGAGGAAACCGAAGCCGGACCCTTTCCCAGGGTGTCACAAGAATTGAAGGATGCTCTGGCAACTCTACAGCAAACTTTTGTTGTTTCTGATGCCACCAAACCAGACTGCCCTATAGTGTACGCTAGCAGCGGATTTTTTTCTATGACTGGTTATTCTTCGAAGGAAGTTATTGGAAGGAACTGGTGAGCATAATTATCCTTCAGCTTCAGTAGCTAAGCTGAGTGAGCCCTACTAGTAATAGTATCCATCCTTCTTCTTTAGTATCTATAGAGAGGTAAAGTATTTTGTATTTGCAGCCGGTTTCTCCAAGGTCTAGAAACAGACAGGAAAGAAGTGGAGAAGGTACGAGATGCAGTGAAGCATGGTAAATCTTATTGCGGCAGGCTGCTTAACTACAAGAAGGATGGCACTCCTTTCTGGAATCTTCTCACTGTTTCGCCTATCAAAGATGACTGTGGCAATGCTATAAAATTCATTGGGTTAGTTGACTAGCATATTACTCTGCCCTGGGAAAAGGACTACATGATTCATAACAGCTGATATATTATTTTTTGCCACAATGCAGAATGCAGGTAGAAGTCAGCAAACATACTGAAGGTGTTAATGAGAAAGCTCTACGCCCCAATGGATTGCCCAAGTCTTTAATCCGATATGATGGTACTAATGCAGCCAAAATGGTTTTGGTTTTGTACATTATAACATTTGAAACATATCATACTTCTGGCTCCTTCATTCACTGCATATCAACTGTCATTTATCTGAATCAGCTCGTCAGAAGGACAAGGCTTTAGATTCAATGACGGAGGTTGTTCAAACTCTCAAAGATCCAAAGTCTCACATTCGAGCTATGAGTCAGGACATATCTGACAACCTTGATTATGTGCTGCCTAAATCAGTTCATTTTGACAACATCAGTAGTAGTACACCTGGTAGACAAACTCCTCTGCAGGGCGCCAAGTATGATGTCTCTCAGGAGGCTTCCAAGCAAACTAGAAAATCAAGCCAAATTCCATTGATGGGGTGAGTATCCCTTCTCCTTTTTAATTTTACCACTCATCAATTTCAACCATTGTCATTTCCTTTTATTTATTATTATTTTTTTTTTTTTTTGGTGAAAAAAAGCAGTAGCAATCATAAGAACTGTTTGTAGGGTCAAGCGAAAAATAGGGATGGAAGATAAGGATAACATTTTCAAATATGCTTTAATCCTTCAATGTCCCTAACAAGATAACTAGGCACTACAAGTGTTCCCTTTCTCTAGTTATTAAGACTATTACTTTCAAACTATCAGCATAAAATATATATATATTCAAAAGTAGTATGTATAACCTAGGGATTTATTAATTGCTAGTCCTGAGTCCTCAGTGAACTCTTGTAAAGTAGAGAGCCTTGTACACTAGAGGTGCCCCTTTTGCTTTGTAGGGAAAAAGGAATAAACAGGATAATTGAAAGTACAACAAACTTCTCTATAAGAAATTGTTGAAATTGATAATTCTTTTGCTGAAATGAAGAGAAAAAAGATGTTCAAATTTTGGTCGACAGATATTCTTCTAGGTTCAACGCCTCTAAAGGTGTGTATATAAGCTGTATGATCATTTTCCTGCAGGTCCAAAACAAAATCTGCAGGTTCTGCAGAAACACGAGAAGCACCACCACCAACGGTTGATCCAGAGCTTTTAAAGACAAAGGAGATGGAAATCTCAGACAGTTGGAACCGTACCGACAGAGAAAGGGAAATGCGCCAAGGAATTGATTTGGCAACCACCTTGGAACGTATTGAAAAGAATTTTGTGATAACAGATCCTAGACTTCCTGATAACCCTATTGTAAGTTATAATTTAGTAACTAACATAATTTTCTTATAAATGCATTTGTCGAGTAAAAATTGTTTCAAGTTCAAGAGCAAAGGAATATGTACCCTGCAGTTTGACATCATGCAGATTACTATTATTTGGTCTTTCTGGTGCAGATATTTGCATCAGATAGCTTTCTTGAACTTACAGAATATACACGGGAAGAAATCTTGGGAAGAAACTGTCGGTATGATCATTTACTGTGCTTTTCTTTATTCATTTTGTCATTATCTTCTCTCATTTTCTCCTTTTAGCTTTCTTTTTTAAACCCTCTAATTTTTCACAAGTATTAGAGGCTTTTCTTTGAAAAAGGTTGATGTCAATTATTCTCATGCAGTTCCTCTGATGAACATTTGATGTGCATATGACATACCCTTGTTCTGGTCATTCATAAAATTATATTTACAGATGAAGATGCTGCTGTGGAACTTCAACTCTTAACTCACCACTAATATTTCAAGGATTGACAATTTAAACTTTGTCATGGATAGGGAGAAATGCTGAATGTGAAATTTCTTTAGATATATTGTAAAAACATCAGAATGGTTCGATGGCTAGGTCATCTAGACTTCCAAAAGGCACATATACTCTAATGTTCTCGAGACTCTCATCATGTTCACTTTTTCCTCAAGTTTTAGAGCTATAAATTGTAGATAATAAGCTTAATTAATTTGCGGCTTTGCTAAACATACAAAACAAAAGTACTATTGTCATTCTTTCTGATACCATTTTATTAAATTTTTTTGTGAATGGTATAGGTTTCTTCAAGGACCTGAAACGGACCAAGCAACCGTCTTAAGGATAAGAGATGCTATTAGAGAACAGAAGGAAATCACTGTTCAGTTGCTCAACTACACCAAAAGTGGTATGTAATTTTAAATTTCCTATGATACAAATAAAGCGTAAAATACAAATGTTTTTATAGTTCCATTTTATCTGAAAACTAGAAAGAAAAAGAATCAATTAGATGAAAGTTTAACACGTATAGTGTTTTGGATGCCATTATTAAATATTCATTGCTTTGGCTTTTTTTAGTACTACTCCTAAGAATTCCTACGATTTCATGACTTGCAGGAAAGAAGTTCTGGAATTTATTTCACCTGCAACCTATGCGTGATCAAAAGGTGACTATTTTTCATTCTAAACAATTATCTCTACTTTCAAGTTAGTCATACTTCATCTTTTCATTTGATCTATTATCACAAGTTCCTTGCCTTTTGGTTTAGGGGGAGCTTCAATATTTCATTGGTGTTCAACTGGATGGAAGTGATCATGTGGAACCCCTAAGAAACCGCCTCTCTGAGAAGACAGAAGTCCAAAGTGCTAAGTTGGTATGCAGTTCCATCAAATCTAAGAGTTTCTATTGAACTTAGTAGAAAATTTTCAGAATGGAACTTGATATTTGTAGATATTCAGGCGTTGTTATGTAATCTTTTTATTTTCACTGCATTGTATTCTTTAGAATTCAACATAGTACAGTAATTGTTTTAGTTCTTGTCATATTCAACATCTGGTCATTTATCAGGTCAAAGCCACAGCAGAAAATGTTGATGAAGCTGTTCGAGAACTGCCTGATGCCAACTTGGTAAGGTACTCTTTTCACTCTATGTTAGGACTGAAAAACTAGACAAAAATATTCTGAAAGATGATTTTTTATTATATATGACTTAATTATAAGTATTACAAATTGAATCAGTTGATAACGAACCAACTCTAAATTTCTTGGAACAAATGCACAAAATATGAAGATATCAACACTTTCTGAATATTGTGTGAAGTTTGGAACTCGCTGAATGCAGAGACCTTTCATTAGTGTAATGAATATAGAAAATTCTTGTGCTCCTTTAATAAAATTTACGATGCAAATCTCAATATTCTTACAAAAGGCTTCTTACATTTAACTTGGGCCGAACTTTTCAGATTATTTACAATTTTCATAGTTTTGACAACTTTATCGAAATGTGTATCAATACAGATATGCCAACAGTGAATTTATTTCTTAATTTGTACTTTTTACTTACTGTACTGGCATTATTACATTTCTGAATGATGAAAGTTGTTATATGCACAAATTGCTTCAAAGTTGTAATTTCTGTTGCTAATATTTCAGTAACTATTTTTCAGAAACCTGAAGATTTATGGGCAATTCATTCTCAGCTCGTTTATCCACGGCCTCACAAAAGGGAAAGTCCTTGCTGGATTGCAATAAAAAAGGTGTATCAGTCTGTCAAACTCTAGTATCATGCATTTTCATACTTGCCAAATTTGTATTGTTTGGCACAAATCAGATTGTTGGGACAAAACTTCAAGTTGGACTCTCTGATTCATAAGCGCAGTAATGAACACAGTTTCAAATAACTTTATTGGATGCTTTGCTTATGAGAGACATACTTCTACTAAACCCTATCAATTTATCTTATTATGGTGACTTTTCGTCCTATGGCATCGATAATATGTACTGTAGTTGCTGTTATAAGACTGTGAAAATGTAAAGATTATATATTCAAGCTGTCTGAAATCACGAACTATATGTATAACTTGTCTCATTTCATTTGGTTGCTCCTTAAGCAAAAGAAAGTCTCTTTTCATTTATCATATTAAACTTAATTGTTGTCTTCTCAGATCACTTCCCGTGGTGAAAAAATAGGATTACAACATTTCAAGCCCATAAAACCCTTGGGGTGGGGTGATACTGGCAGGTATGATTAGTTTAAACTATTTATAACTTCCAATTTATTTATGGGTTTGCACTATATTGTTCTGATTGCCTTGCTTGAGAGTTAAAATACCTTTTGAATCAGCTTTTGCATGAAGCTCAAAGTTGCCTTGATAAACTTGAATTGACTGGGCAACTAACTAGCCTTTGTAACTTAGTATCCAACATAGAACACCAGGGTGAGAAGGATGATTAGAGGCAATAAAACCTGAAGAGAGAGACAACTCGGAAGGATTCGTTTAAACTTGAAAATTTTATTCAAACAGCACGTGTAAACAGGAGATTGATTGTATATAATTTGTGGAGATTGACAACAGATTTAACTGCATGCAACTCTTAAGTCTTAATTCAGAACTAGTTGTGGCAGTCTGGCGCAATGTAGGTTGGCAGCAGAAAAATTCATCTGATACTTTTTGTAACACTTGTGGCTGCTCAGTTTCATCTTCCTGTTTAACTATTCTCTTGAGTGCAATTAGTCCACTAATTGCTACTTTTTTTATTCATAGAGGTGGCTTCTAATAGTATTTAATGATTATTAAATATGTTTATACATTTTTAACATTGAAGTATTCTTTCATCTGTTGCAGTGTTCATCTAGTGGAACTGAAAGGTACCGGCGAACTGTTTGCTATGAAGGCAATGGAAAAATCCATGATGCTAAACCGGAACAAGGTCCGAATAATTAAAAAAATGTGAATATATTCTCAACGTACAAGTAGATATTCCCTTTCTTTGCAAATTATCTTCCACACTAAACATATATTTTTTTACTTAATTACCATCATGACACGAAAATATGTAGAGACTACAGATTTCATGACATTCACTGTAATTTCTCTACAGGTTCACCGAGTGTGCATTGAAAGAGAAATCATTTCAGTTCTAGATCATCCTTTTCTTCCCACACTCTACTCTTCCTTTCAGGTATTCTCATTTAACTTACTAATTGTCCCATATCAATATACGCCTTATTTGAGTCAATTGGATGTTTCGCACTAGCATTATATTCATACTTCATCATTCTCCCTCTGTTCCAAAACTATAGATTCACTTTCCTTCTTTCTTCATTCCAAATTATCATTCTCCCTCCATTCCAAAACTATAGGTTCACTTTCCTTCTTTCTTCATTCCAAATTAAAGGCCATTTTCCTTTTCAGAAAGATAGTTAATTTGCTATTTACTAAAAGTCCTTATCGGATATGCATTTTTATCAGAGCCAGCTAATTTTAGTAAAATATAATGAGCTGTTTATTATTAAATGAGGGATGTATAAAGAAAATACGATCTTTCAACTATATGAACTTATTTTTTCTTAATCTGTGTGAATGTTAAATTAGGTCTAGAGTTTGATTTTCATAAAAGATTCAAATTTATAAAGTTAGAGTCAGTGAGCCAGTACATGAACTTTCTGTTTTTCATCTGGTAGGATTTATTGATCGACTAAATGATATTTTCTTGTTTCTTCTAGACTTCCACACATGTTTGTCTCATAACCGACTTTTGCCCTGGTGGAGAGCTATTTGCATTGCTTGACAAACAACCTATGAGAATATTTAAGGAGGAATCAGCAAGGTATTTCTGTTTGCTGATATAACATCTTTTAGTGACAAAAGCATTTTTTTGCTTTGGTATTTTTTTAAAGTTTACTTCTCTATTGACGTCAAACTCTTTTAAAACTAATTTTATTTTTTCAGGTTCTATGCAGCAGAGGTTGTTATTGGCTTGGAATATCTCCACTGTTTAGGTACTAAAGACATATATTATATCTTTTTTGTTTTAGCCATATCACTTTTAGTTGCCTTTTATGTATCCCCTTTGATGGAAAAAAACCAACAGGTAAAAATATGAGAAGAGAAAGAAGGAGATGGTTGCATTATATTGTGGCTTTGCTATATAATAGACTGCTCACTGCCATCCTTTTTTTTTTTTTTTTTTTTGAGAAAGAAAGTAAGTTTCATTGCATAGGAAAAAGGCAATACATCAGCATGAATGAAAGGCTCAATGGCCAAAGGAGTTTCCTCCATCCATACATACTCAACATCAATATCTGTAGTGCAGTGTGCTAACTCATGAGCCACTTATTTGCTGTTCTAGGAATAGAAGAAAAAACGCAATGTGAAAACTGGAGACAAAGTTTGAATATCTTCTAACAAAATGTCTTGAAATGGGTTTTGGATTAGACCACCATGGATTAAAACATTCTTTTGTTTGAAGAGCATGTCATCAACTTAGCTTAGTTCACAATTTGTTCTTGGTGGAAAGATACCAGACAAAATAGTAAAATTTAAAGATTGAAGCATGAAATATTCTACCAAAGTGGGGAAAAAAGAAAGAAAAAAATTTCCAAGATTGGTCCATCGAGTAGAATGTTTTGATCATATAGTAGATATATGTTACCAGCAATTTTATTTATGTATTTATTTTAATGCTGAAATTACTTTTCTTTTTCCAATTCTTCTACACAGGAATCATTTATCGAGACCTGAAGCCTGAAAATCTTTTGCTCCAAAAGGATGGCCATGTTGTTTTAACTGACTTTGATTTATCATTTAGGGCACCCTGTAAGCCACAAGTAAGTCCGTTTGTTATTTTTCTTTTTTTTTTTTTTACAGTCTTATAATAAGCCTTTCTGGTATCATTTACATGTCTATGCATGATAATATATGTTTGTGCACAGCAGATAATAAAGCACGCACCACCTCCAAATAGAAGAAGAAGAAAGTCTAGAAGTCAACCACCGCCAATATTTGTTGCAGAGCCAGTATCACAATCAAATTCTTTTGTTGGGACTGAAGAATATATTGCTCCTGTATGGGAATTTTTGTTTACTTTTTGTGTTTATGCAATTCATTTTACTTGATATTTTAAT
Source organism: Mallotus japonicus (assembly GCA_949634005.1). Lineage (NCBI taxonomy): Eukaryota > Viridiplantae > Streptophyta > Magnoliopsida > Malpighiales > Euphorbiaceae > Mallotus > Mallotus japonicus. The sequence continues at coordinate 3,316 of CATIWK010024243.1, read as the reverse complement.
GCGTGCAAGTAGTGTCATTCTGGAAGAATATTGAATGGGTAGAAAAATTCTGCAGAACAAAGTTTTTCTGCATAATAATATTTGTTATGTATGTAAAGAGCTCTTACAGGTTTGTTGGTTACAGGAAGTAATCACAGGTAAAGGCCACAGCAGTGCCATTGACTGGTGGGCTCTTGGTAAGTGCATGGTTATATCAAAATCTCTTGCAAAAGTAGAGCTGTGTTTTCACCTTTATTTTGTGTTGACGAATTAAGATTTGCTAGAAAACCCAATTGAGCACATAAAATTAATTTCTGCACCACCTTTTTTATAGTGTAGTTGATTTAAAATAATTTTTGGTTTGATAATATTAATTGACAGAATTCTTTGAAAATTGGTGCCGTTGGTCTTTGGTTTGTTTCAATAATAAGTTTTTAAGTATCATTGTTTAATAAGTCTCTATTTACATCTGGAATTCAGGCATTTTGTTGTATGAGATGTTGTATGCCCGTACACCCTTCAGGGGAAAGAATAGACAGAGGACATTCGCCAACATTTTGCACAAAGATCTCACTTTCCCAAGTAGCATACAAGTAAGATTTTATTTGTATCCGCAGTAATTTCAATTTTCATAGTCTTGATCTGTTTGCAGGATTTCAAATGAGATTTTGTTTCAAACTGCAAACTATATTAGGAGAAGCTATCTCTTTTTCACATGAACTTTGATAAAGATTCAATTGAAGATCCTGCATGATGTTTTCAAGTTTAGACGACTAATAATTATTTAGGAGGGTTTGAACTTAACTACTTTATGTTTGCAGGTTAGTCTTGCTGCTCGGCAACTGATTAATGCACTGTTAAGCAGAGACCCCAAAACCCGGTTAGGATCAAGATTTGGTGCCAATGAAATCAAACAACATCCCTTCTTTCGCGGAATTAACTGGCCGCTCATACGCTGCATGGTACTTGTGCTTCCATCTACTTGTACAGTATTTGATCTTTCTAGCTGTTCTCTCATACACTAGATGTGTTTGCTTTAGTTTTCCTCTTAGAAAAATTTTAATTTTTCAGCTTAGTATAGGCTAAAATATTGAGGAGATTTATTGATCATATTTCGAGGTGAAAACTGAAGGATTTAAAAAGCAAATGACAAACTTGTTTGGCTCGCAAGACGGAAATGATCAAAATATGGTTTGGTGTGCAAAAACTAAATACGAAGTGAAAACAAAAACAAATTATCTTATGAATTTTAGACAATAAAGAGTGTGCAAAATGAAGGTAAAGTATCTTATGATTTTTAGGCAATAAAAAGTGCTCTTGCCCGTAACTAGAAACCTCCTAATATGAAGTTATGGCAATTGGTGAACTTATGAATGAAAAGAATATGTGCAGGCTAATAGATATTTTTTATAATAAGTGCCATTCATCAAGAACTAAATTCCTGAAAACTCTCGGCATAAAAATATTTATCCATGCTTACATCTCTTGGATGCTATACTATGGCAGAGACCACCACCTTTGGCTGTGCCTCTCCAGTTAATTGGAAAAGATCCTAAAGCCAAAGATGTCACATGGGAAGACGACGGAGTCCTTGCATCATCTATGGATTTGGAATTTTTCTAAAGGTTCGTAATTGAACATTTACTTTTAACTACTTAGGAGTTTTCTTTTCTACCTATTAGCAATATATAAGGTTTCAAAGCTGTGTTTCATAATCTTTTTTATACAGTTGGTAAAACAAATTGGTGCCTTTTCATTTGCAGAACTCGCGTTTCAGGAACCGTATGGAATGGTGATTGAAGTTCGATGCTGTTAATAACTTAAAGAAATATTATCTATAGTGCTTATTTGTACATCATATATTCAGTTATAAATGAGAGATTATGAAGTTTGAACTTTGCATTAGTGGTTCTATATGATCCTTCAGAATTTGTGTTTGCCTCAGCTAATTAAGCAAGAGATTCATATAATGTAGAAAATGCACAGCCAGAAGATAATGAGCTGACAGTAGTTGGATTGGATTCCTAATCTATTTTCTTAAGCATGGAACAATGGCTTGGGGACTGTAATTCTGAAGTCATCAATATCTAACTTCTGAAAATGTCCTAAATAATCAAATTAGATGCTACCTAACCATCAAAACTTGTCTTCTTTTTATCTTTGCTCCTCATATTATCAACATTCCGCTTCTGCAACTACAGCACATAAGGTAATAGGAAATACACAATATGGAAATCATTTAGTCAAATGACAATTTACTCCATCACCATGATTGACCTAATATGTTCCTTCTAGCTTCACAGACAACTCAATTATATTGGCACAAGGACAAAGAACAATTTAAATTAACAAAATAGAAAGGTAGATATTCTGGACCCTGGTAGAACTCTATATTTCAGTGCTGCAAAAGCCAAAATCACCATAACTCGCTAGGATATTATCTCAGGAGTTGGCATGACACCATATAACAGCTAACACCATTTTCCAGGCTCCAGCAACATGAGATATTACACCAATATATGACTTGAACTAATTTTGTCCTTGAGAATCCTATAACGAAATGTAGTTCAACTAGTTTATCTCAGAAAGAATTGAGTAAAAGACAGCAGAAATGCCAATCCCATTCAAACTACAGCTGAAATAATAAACACCCACCCCCAACCATGGATGCTATGTAGCACAGAAACAGAAACAGGGAAACGGATACGACAAAACCTCATTTCTTAAAATATAGGAAACGGAAAGGTGGGGGAAACGTGTAAATAATAAAAGTATAGGGGTATATAAATAAATATTAAAAATATACAAATATATATAAATATAAATTGAGCAAATTACATTAACCTCCCTGAGATTAGGCCTAACTTGCATTTCAAACCCTCCTGTTTCAAAATCGAATATTAACCTCCCTATAGTTTCAAAATCGAACACTTAAGGACTTTTGTTGACTTTTTTGTAAAAAATGACCATTATACTCTTGTCTTCTCTAACCTTTTTTTTTTTTTTTTGAAAAATTATGTCTTCTCTAACCTTATTATATCAAATCCCTAACATTTATCTTTCTCTAATTTTTATATTTTTTAAAAAATTTAAAAAAATTAAAATTTTATTTATAGATCTAAAAATTATTAATTTTTAATTCTTTTTAATTTTTGTAGATCTAAAAATATTTTAATTTTTAATTTTTTAAATAAATTTTTTTTGTATAGAAAATTTTTAATTCTTTTTATTAAATGTATATGGATTGATTGTAAAATTTTTAGATCTATAAAAATTATTTTTAACTTTTTTTAAAATTTTTAAGAAATATTAATAAATGATTTTTATAAACTAAAAA
>CATIWK010024225.1:0-12827 GCA_949634005.1 Mallotus japonicus | reverse complement strand
ATTATTTTTAAGCACAAAAATTTTGTTAAAAGAAAAAAAAATATTTCTATATAATTCTTTTAAAAGGCGGAATTACCCAATATGTCGCTAGCCAAACAATTTTATTTTATACATAGTTTTCTTTAACAATTACAATAAATGATTAATTCCCAACATCATAAGGAAAGAGAAAGAGGAGTGGAGGGTTCAAATCTTTTGCCATTTAGGCTACTCGTAGTAGACTATTTTATACATAGTTAAATCTTACTTTTTTTTGTTAATCTTAATTAGTGTAGTAACTGTTAGTTGTCCTGACATTGTTTGTATGACGAAATCAAACACCCAAATTCTCTCTTCTGAGCAAAATGAAACCACAAAGAAAAAAGAAGTTGGAATTATTTATGATGAAAGGATATTGTACAATATAAAAGCTAATTATTTACAAGTTGTAAAAAGTTTGTAATAATAATTACGAACTATGTAGTAAATCAAAACCACCATGACAATTAAGTTTCTTTTTTACTTGAATGACTAACCTTAATTAGCATTGCATATGAGATAATGATGAATGATGATGATGACTAGAAGGAGAAGAAATTGTTAGCGAAACTTGAAAGGTAGTTAGGACATAATTAAAGATCCCATCGCTTACCAACGTAAATATTATAAATAAAATAAGAGGCAAGTGTTGTGGGATTAATTATTAATAATGTAATTAAGAAAATGTTGATTGAAACACATGAGCTGACCGGGTCTTATGCTCACTATAATATCAAATTATATTTATATATGCCTATTGCTATTTGTATATTTTAAAATATTTATCAAAGCTGTCACCTTTAATAAATTATATATATTAGGAGAGCAGTTGAATTTTATATTGCTACACGAAAAGCATTTGTTTTTTGTTCTTATATTATTTTTAAATGTTTTCTTCTAGCTAATTACTTATCATCTAATGTAACAACATTTCCAATGACTTGTTTATGAGTTGGATACAGTGATCATAGTTGAAATGACCACGATGATGAAATGATAACATTTTTTTTTTTTTACTTTGCTCTAAATTTGAATTTGCTAAATTGATAATTGAATGAATTTTAAAGTTTTGTGCAAGATTTTTAATTATATCAACTTTAAATTGAGTATCTGTTTCTTTTTTTCCCATGCCTTTTTTTTTTGGAAAAACCCATTAGATGGCTCTAAAACTTTCGTGATTTGTTTTATTGAGCCTCTATATATTTATTGTGTTTTAAAAAAAAACCCTTAAACATTTATTTAACATAACATCGAACCCTTAAACATTTATTTGATACAACATCGAACCCTTAAATATTTATTTGATACAACATCGAACTCTTAAATATCAATTCTATTTTCCATCTTTTCGTCAAAAAAGGTCCAATATTGTATCAAATAAATGTTTAAAGGTCCTCTTTTAAAATGACATAAATGTATAGGGGCTCAATAAAACAAACCACATGCATAAGTTTGAAGGTCACATAATGGGTTTCATTTTTTTTTTTTTAATTTTTTTTTAGGAAACTAGAATATATAAACAGAACTAAGAACTTTGAGGAAGATCCTCAAATACATAGTTAAGAGCACAAATAAGAACCTCCTCTAACAAAACTGTCTCATGAGGGAGGTGTAGAGCCAATTGCTAGTTAGAAGTTCAGAATTTAATAAGAATATATCAAACATGTGGATTAAGTTGCTATATAAATTACCCTTACCATTTTAACCTCCCCGCGCATGAAAGGGCAACGAGCTACTTTGCATTTTTAAAAAAAATTTAAAATGAGAGAGCAGTTAAATTATAACTTTTTTTTAAGAATATTTTAAGGTGAAAATTTTGAAATTTATCATCATCAATTTAAAAAGAAAAGACTATCTCTATTGTGAAATTCGTCAATTCTTAGATTATATGATCTTCATATTAAAAAAAAAGTTTGAAATGTGTACACAGTAATTGCAAAAGTTTTTTCCGAACATTAATTTTTTATCATATCCCATTGTGCTGACCAAGACAAGAAAATGATTGACATAAATTTGTTTAAGAAATTATAATGCCCTGAGATCATATAAGCAGTACTTATGAAATCCAAAATGTTTCATGATTAACATTGACTAACAAAAAGTGAATATCAATAGTTCAAAAGCGCTAGACATGATAAGTTGATAACGGTTCAACAATATTTGGTTTCTGTTCATGAATCCTCAATTCAAGGTTTAAAACTATTATGAATTTTAACTGATCCTTAAAAAGATGGTTTCAGTTGAATCTACAGTTCCGGTTTAGTTTAGGGCTGTAGATGAGTTGAGCCGAACTGCTCAAAATTCAACTCGATAAAAATTCGTTTCATTTTATATATTGAAACTATTTTAATAAACGAGTCAAACTCAAATTATAAAAAGTTCTACTCATGAATCTTAAGAAGCGTGAGTAAAGGCCCCTGAATTGATAATATTTATGTATTAATGATTGAACTTAAGATATATATAATATAAAAAGTAAAAAATATTAAAAAATCTATTATCACAATAAAATTATTATTTTATAATAACTTATTTAGTAAATAATTTATTTTAAAATTTTAATAAATAATTTCAATATCAATCTCATAAACACCAAGCAATATAGCATTACAATCATAATTTAGTTATGCTTATAGTTCATATAAAACATTGTGTAGACAGCGGAGTTTAGCGTTCGTCAAAGTTTTTGGCAACCATGACACTATTTGAGTTCAGGACTTTAGGGAACACATTAACCGCTATCACATAGATAGAGCGTCGAGATAAGAAGTCGCCACGCAGGGTAATAACTAGGGCAATGTGTGAGTGGTGGTAACTCGATTCTCTAAAAGAGAGTTAGCACCACACCGAGAGGATTCTGGACACGGAATACTAACTTCTCTTAGTCTCGTGTTCTTATAGAATTACCTTATTAATTACTATCTTATTCTCTATTTACATGCAATTCATATTCAACCCCTATTTTACAATCAACTCCAAGGCAACTAATCTCATGAAAAGCATACAAACACTGCATTCATTCAAGCATACATCCCTAAATTAGTCTAATCTACATTGATTTAAATTAGGTGGGCTAAATCTACATATTTTAATTTACAAGTGAGCCTAAAAGATAACTAGCCTAATTCCTATTTGATTTTAATTTAAATGAGTCTAAATCTATTTATTTTAATTTTAAAAAATGGGTCTAAATCTACTAGTTATGAAAATGACTTTAAAAGTTAACGAGTCTAGTTCTACATCTTTTAATCCTAAGGTGAGTCTAGGTGTACAATTTTACGGAAATGGGCTTTAACTAATGGGCTATGACTAAATTAATTTTAATTAATCTAAGTGCGCCTATGTTTAAATTAACTAAGTGAGCCTAAGTAAATTCTAACCTAAAACCTAATTAATTATGGGCCTAAAAATGTATTTCAATTAATTAATCATAAACTTATTAATTAAACCTATTAAAATTGGGCTTGTTATTAAATTGGGCTTATTATTAAATGAACCTAGTTACTAATTAAATGGGCCTAATAAAGTAACTAACCCTAATATTAACTTCTTTACAGATCTAAACAAATAAAATAAAATGGGCTTAATTAAAAAAAACTTAATTTAGTTAATATGGGCCTAAAATAAATTAATTAACAAATTATTAACAAATAAAATAAGAGAAATTTTCAACTCATGTCTGGTCAAAGGGCAATCATTTCATTCACGGCTCACTCTTTTTTATTCTTTCACTTTTGTTTTTTTTGTCTTTCATTTTTATCCCAACTTTTGGTCCTTGTTTTCATTTCTTATTTTTGGTGTTTTCCGTCTTTTTTATTTTTTCTGTAATTTTTTACCTATTTATTATTTTTGAAGTCATTTTTAATTGAAGTTTAGTGTATGTATTTATTTAATTTGTATATTTTAAATAATTTTAACTTTATATTCTAAATAACAATTTTTTTTTAATTTTGAAACTTACTATTATTTAGAATATAAAAATTAAGTCAATTAAACTAAAAATTACCCATAGTCTTTAATAATTATTTTTTTCATAATTATTTTAGAATTTAGAAGTTAAACTAATTAAACTAAAAATTACCCATAGTATTCAATAATTATTTTTCAATAAAAACAACAAAAAAATTATGAAATATATCAAATAAATTATTATTTTTATTATTGATACTAATAAAACTAAAAATTATATTTATGGTCTTAATTTTATTATTAATAATGAAAAAACTGAAAAAACAATAAACAGCAACAAAATCAACAAACATCAACAAAAATCAACAACTGCGATTTTTTGTTGCTTTTGTTGATTTTTTTATTGTTGTTTCCATTGTTGTTTTCAATTGTTTTTATTGTTTCTATTTGTTTATGTTTGTTGATTTTTGTTAAAAACAAAAAAAAATAACAACAAAAACAATAAAAATTATGAAATATGACAAAAAATTATTATTTTTATCATTAATACTAATAAAATTAAAAATTTTATTTATGGCCTTAATTTTATTATTAATAATGAAAAAATAATTTAAAAAACAATAAAAAATCAACAACAATCAATAACTGTAAAATTTTGTTGATTTTTTGTTTTGTGTTTCAGTTGTTGTTTTTGTTTTTTGGCTTGTTGATTTTTTTATTTTTTCGGCATTTTTTTTGTTGATGTTACAAATACATCATAAAGATTATAAACTTGTTACATATTGATGATCAATAAGCATCAAATAATTTTCTAAAAAAAATTTGTTAGAATAAGCATCAAATAATTTTTTTTAAATTGTTAAACATTTTAATAAACAAATTAAAGTAAAAAATAAAATAAAATTCTTATTCTTTAAGAATATAAAATGAGAATATTTTGGTTATTTATTGTTGGTACAACATTTGAGGTTATTTATTGCTTGGTTTAACAACAATTGAAGATGTTTAGTTCATTATTATTCATGCAAAAAAAAGAAAACATTGAGAATAAAATAAAGATAGTCTTAAAAATAGAAATGATGTTGAAAAAAAAAAGTTGAGAAAAAAAGACGAAGACAATAGAAAAAATGTTGAGAAAAAAAAATAAAGATAATACCATAAAAATTGAAAAAAATGTTTAGCAAAAAAAATATTGAGAAAAAAAATAGATGAAGACAGTATAAAGAAAAAAATGTTGAAAAAGAAAGAACAAATAAAATGTTGAGAAAAAAAAAGTTGAAAAAAATCAGTAAAAAGGAAAAAAAAAACGTTGGAAAAATAGCAAAAACAAAAAAAAAATGCTGGAAAAAAAAAACCCTAAAAATAAGAGTGTGGTAAGGGGAGTGGTCTATGTTTGAAAGAAAAAAGTTAGAAAAGTTAGTTTTGAAAATTTTTTTGGTCAGCTACATTTTTGAAAGTTTTTTTGATTTTTTGTATATTTATGTAAAGAACCCATAAAATAATTAACAAGCAACCCTAATTCTATTCACTTAAATCTAATTCAATTTTAATATCTATGCCATTGATTTTAATTAAATTACCCACTTGAAACCCTAATTTTACTAACCAATTAATTAAAATAAAACACAGAACACACACAGGATTCCACTATTCCCACTACTGGGGCTATTACAAAATCTACTGGAAATAAAATAAAAAAATTAATACAACCCAAAATCAAATAAAAATAATACAGAATGAATAAAAGATGTGATCTAAAAAAATATATAAATTTGGTTCATGGCCTTCATCATGGATTTTCCATCGATTGGTATTGGTTCAATCACGTGACTTCTCAACAGTACAGGTTACTCCTATCCATCATGAAAAATAAAAATAAACAAATAAAAAAATAGTCAGTGAATGATTGAAAAATAATAAACAAAAATTAAATAAAATAAATAAATAAAATCAGAATCAAAATAAAAAGAAAAAGGAGATGAAGATGAAAATAGGATGTAGTATTGGTTCCCTTAGAGAGATGATCACCCTTTGATAGAAGAGTATGGTTTTTGTTTTGTCCAAGAGTTTTAGATGTTTGATCTGATTTACACAATACGTGAAAATCAAAAGAGAGAATGATGTTTTTGGCTCATGACTATCAGAAAGGCCAGAGAAGAGAATTTAAAGCCCTAGAGCCCCCCTTTCTGTAAAAGATTTTTTCTATTCATATATATAAAAAAAAAAAAATAACACGTCCTGTAACCTTAAGTTGGGTACATAAATAATAATAAAATATTTTCATTATTTATCTAAAAACAAACATATTTATCAATACAATTATCAAATAAAAAAAAACCAATCAAGAAAAAATAAAAAATAAAAAATAAAATAAAATTTTTTTGCGGGTTTTTCAGTTGGAAATATAGTTTTCCGTCCGGGAAAACAAAAAAAAAAATGCACACTTTTGGCCAAAATGTGGATGAAACCACTTAAAATGCAAATTTACTTCACTTTGGGCCAACTTCGGCCCATTTATATTTTCTAAATTTTTTTCTTTTTTTGAATTTTCTTTATTTATTTTTTTTATTTTTTTGAAAATTTATATTAAAATAAATAAACAAAATTTTAAAATAGGTCTTAAAAAATTTACAATTTAATCCAAAGTCAATAAATTAGATTCAATTAATGTAATTTTACAGTCAATTTTCATCATTAGGTCCTCTATCACATTTCTGTATCTAGTATCCTGAAATTGGGTGTTTACACATTGTAATTCATAAAATTACTGTTTCGTTCATGATTATAGTTCAATTACTATCATAAATAGTTTGTAGAAAAGATTCAATTTTTAATTTACCAAATCTTGATTCCTTTTGAATCAAATATGATGACACTATTTCTGAATTGTTAATGATTTAATTCAGTATGAAAGATAGAGTTAAAAGAAGTCTAGAATTGGATATCAATGAATATCCAATTGGTTAGACACATTTAGAGGTATGTGGTTAGACACATCTTTTAAATTGTTTAGACACATTTTAGCTAACTGAAAATTCATCTAACGACAGGATATAAAAAAAAAAAAAATTGTTAGTTGATATCCTGTTGATTGTATGTTGATTGAAGTTGATTGTATATATTTATTTAATTTGTATATTTTAAATAAATTTAACTTTATATTCTAAATAAAAAAAATTTTAATTTTGAAATTGTTGGGTTTCGTGATTCAAAACGCAGCGGAAAAATTAAAAATTTAATCACAAACCCGAAACAAGATTCATGTAATTCGATTAACTGATTTAATTAGGGTTTCCAAAACCTTACCACGGACGAAAACGGGCAAGAGTGATGGAAGGATGAGAGGTGGTTCACACCGATGACACCCTACCTCGAGCTTTTCGCTTTCTTTGATCGGATTGAGACGCCTCCAAAGGTAAACATCCTTCATAAATATCCACATGAATAGGCTCTAATCAAAATGAATATGTGTGTGCTAGCACTATTTCTTAAAAAGTCACAATTCTTCAAAAACTCTATATTTTGTATTATGAAAGGTAAGAAAAACGAATTTCTTTTTGCAGAATGAAAAGTATGTGAAATCCTAGAGAATATGATATATTTATGCACTTCTCAATTAGGGTTTCACTAACCAAAACGTTTTTGGTAACTCCTTACTTACCAAAACATTTTTGGTATATTTTACATCTTTCTATTTCTGTTTTGATTTAAATTCCAAAACAGAAAATAATTCCTATTTATTTAAGATAATTGTTATCTTAAATAAATAATAAATAAATAAATACGAATTTATTTACTTATATATTATAAAGTTTTAACTGGGCTATTAAATCCAAATTCATTTTGGGCTTGTTCTAAGTATGTGACCCTGTAGGTTCACATAACGTTGGCAGTAGGCCAGAAATTCCAATTCAAGCCCACTAGTCATAAGTGGCCTCTAGTAAGACATTATGACTACCCAAGTTACATAAAGGCCGATAATCCGACATAACCTAATTTACAGTGAATATTGTACTACCTTTTGTCACATGAAATCTGGATTGAACATAAGGCATAATTTATGTCATCCTTATATAATTCAACCACATTATCTCTTGATTTTAAGTAAACTGAGAATGATAACTCTTTATCATTTCATTCGAGCATGACCATACATTTTTTTCAGTCTATCTTATCAAGAGGCCCATAGATATCTTGCTCAAATTAAATGAGGGACAAATTCCTTCTCAATAACTCGCATTCCTCACATAACTCATTCTATATCCAACAATAATCTATTTCATCATCCTATTAAAGATAATGTTAGACTGTGTTAAAATACAAAATATTTATATAGGAAACCATGGTGATTTTAAGGTCAAAGGACTAAAACAATATTACTGTATGAGAATTACTTATGACAATTATCTATGTAATATTCTTATAGTGGGTCAATCCAGTACATTATTTCTCAAACAAGTACCTATGAGTTGACTTAATATCTCATATTCATGATTAGTAAAATATAATCATCAGTCAACACCATACTAGCCTGCATTTATTATTAGTTCTATAATAATGAATGACTAGGGATAATTTGAATAGAACTCATATTTAATCTAAGGGTTTTACTATCAAGTCACATACTTGATGACCTTAGGAAGTATTGACTATTCAAGTAATTATCATAACATTAAACGATAATGAAAATGCCTCTTTATTAATAAAATGATAAAGTCAAAACATGGTCATACATGATTGACCTAGTGCATATCACTAACAATCTCCCATTTGTACTAGGCCCACTCAACATTGAATCTAATGCCTATGGACCTAGTATGACTCCATGCTTAGGCTGTGGAAGAGGCTTAGTTAGTGGATCAGCAACATTATCATTTATTGGTACTCTGTATATCTTCACCTCTCCTCTCTCAATGATTTCTCGAATGAGATGATAAGACCTGAGTATATGTTTGGATTGTTAATATGATCTAGGCTGCTTAGCTTGAGCTATGGTTCCATTATTGTCTCAATACAAGTTCACTGGATCTGATATACTAGGAATAACACCTAGTCCAATTATGAACTTCTTGATCCAAACAGCCTCCTTAGCTGCTTCTGAAGCAGCTATATACTCAGCTTCTATTGTAGAATCAGTAACGGTGTCTTGCTTAGAACTTCTTCAGCTCACTACAACTCCATTCAAACAAAACATATAACCTGAATGCGATAAAAAATCATCTATGTTAGTTTGGAAGTTGACATCAGTGTAACCATTTACAACTAGCTCATCTTCCTTTCCACCATACAGTAAAAATACATCCTTAGTTCTACTCAAGTACTTAAGGATATTTTTAACTATTGTCCAGTGACTTTCACTTGGGTCTGACTAGTATCTGCTTGTTATGCTTCAGGTTGAGTACATAACATTGCATACATGTTAGATCCAATAGTAGAAGCATATGGAATCTTACTTATGTAGTCTCGCTCATCCTGTGTCATAGGACACTGAGTCTTATTGAGACTAATGCCATGTGACATTAGCAAGAATCCTCTATTAGAGTCTTGTATACTGAACCTATTTAATACCTTATCAATATAAGTGCTCTGACTTAGGCCAATAAGTCTTTTAAATCTATCTCTATAGATCTTGATGCTTAATATATAAGTGGCTTCACCCAATTCTTTCATTGAGAAATAATTCCCTAACCATTATTTAACATTTTGTAAAATAGGGATATCATTTTCAATGAGTAGTATGTCATCTACATACAGCACTAGAAACATAATTGCGCTCCCACTAACCTTCTTATAGACACAAGGTTCATCTTCATTCTTAATGAAGCCAAACTCTTTGACTGCTTTATCAAAATGAAGATTCCAGCTCCGAGATGCTTGCATCAATCCATAAATAGACCTTTGAATCTTGCATACCTTTCTAGAATTCTCAGGATTAACAAAACCCTTTGGCTATGTCATGTACACATCCTTAAGCAAGTTACCATTAAGAAATGCTATTTTGACATCCATTTTCCATATCTCATAATCATGGTAAGTAGCTATAGCAAGGAGAATTCGAATAGATTTTATCATAGCAACTATGAAAAGGTTTCATCATAGTCTATACCATATGTTTATTTGAAACCTTTTGCAACTAGTCTTGCCTTAAAGGTATGCATATTGCCATCCATATCAGTTTTCTTTTTAAAGACCCATTTGCACCCAATAGATTTTAAACCATCAGTTGGGTCAATCAAGATCCATACTTGATTATTATACATGGATTGCATTTCTGATTTCATGGCTTCTAGCCATTTTTTAGAGTCAGAACTATTTATGGCCTATTGATAGGATGTGGGCTCACTTTGATCCATAATCAACACATCATTATTATCAGTTACGAGAAATCCATATCTTATAGAGATTTGACGTGTCCTACCAAACCTCATTGGGCCTTGTGGTATTTGTGCAGGTTCAACAGTTACTTGTTGATCCAGTTGCGGTTCCATACTTGGCACAATGCTATTTTGTAGGTATTGAATTTCTTCAAGTTGCACTGTGCTTCCACTAGTTCCTTTGGAAATAAATTCCCTTTCTAAAAATACATTCGAGCAATAAACACTTTATTCTTAGAAGCATTATAGAAGTAATATCCTTTAGTTTCTTTAGGATATCCTACAATAAGGCATTTGTTAGATTTAGGTGCTAGTTTATCTGAGATTTGACGCCTCACATCCCCAAATCTAAGAAAAGATAAATTGGGAGTTTTTCCAGTCCACATCTCATATAGTGTATTTTTAACTACTTTTGATGGAAATCTATTCAAAATGAATACAGCGGTTTCTAAAGCATACCCCTTAAAAAGAGATTAGAAGATTAGACTGACTCATCATTAATCGAACCGTATCCAATAAAGTCTGATTTCTCCGTTCAGACATACCATTCCATTGTGGTGTTCTTGGTGGAGTTAGTTGTGAAATTATCCCACAATCTCTTAGATGATCTATAAATTCTTGGCTTAAATATTCACCACCTTGATTAGATCTTAGTGTTTTAATATTTTTACCGAGATGATTATGTACTTTGTTTTTGAAAATTTTTAACTTTTCAAAAGATTTAGATTTGTGTTTCATTAGATAGATATAGCTATATCTACTGAAATCATCTGTGAAAGTAATGAAGTACTGGAAACCTCCTCTAGCATTTGAGCTTAATGGTCCACATACATTAGAATGTATAAGGCCCAATAAGTCATTAGTCCTCTCACTATGTCCAATAAAAGGTGTTTTAGTCATTTTTCCTAATAAACAAGATTCACATGTTTCAAATGATTCATAATCAAATGAATTCAAAAGCCCATGTTGGTGAAGGTTTGAAAGGCGTTTCTCATTTTTGTGGCCTAAACGACAATGCTAGAGATAGGTAGTATTTAAATCATTAGATTTAAACTTCTTTGTATTAATGTTATAGATTGACTTTTCATTAATGTCTTCAACGTTTAGAACATAAAGACCACTAGTGCGCTTAGTATATCCGTAGAAAATGTTATCATGATAAATAGAGCATTTATTATTCCTAATAATAAACTCAAAACCTTCATTGTCCAAACAAGAAATGGAAATAATATTCCTACTCATAGTAGGCACATAATAACAATTTTCCAAATCTAAAATAAGTCCACTAGGCAAAGTTAACTCATAAGTCCCTACAACTAAAGCAGTAACTCTTGCTCCATTGCTTACTTGTAGGTTCACTTCGCCTCTAGCCAATGTTCTACTCCCTTTTAGACCCTGCACATTAGTACAAATGTGAGATCCTGATCCAGTATCTAATACCTAAGAATCAAAAGTAGATAAATTAATTTCTATAACATAAATATCTAAAGAGGTAGTCACACTACCCTTATTCTTCTTCAGATCATCCAAATATAGCTTGCAATTTCTTTTCCAATGACCTAACTCATTGCAGAAATAGCATATTCCCTCCTTTAGTGGCTTTGCTTGGGGTTCAGCTTTGGATTTGGGCTTGGGCTTAGGCTTTGGCTTAGGTTTCTGAAAGCCTAAGGAGTGTTGCCCTTGGCCTTTCCAACCTTTTTCATACCCTTTCCCTTATTAACCATTAAGAACATCTTTGGTATTCTTGATGTTCTTTTCAGCAGTTTTAAGCATCCCATGTAATTTTGAAATAATTTTGTTCATACTATGCATATTGAAATTCATGGTAAAACCATCATAAGTTTCAGGCAAATATTGGGAGAATGATATCAACAGCCAATTCTTGTTCAATCTTGAGACCAAGTTTGTCCAAGTCTTCAAGATAACCCTTCATCTTGAGAATATGAGGATTGATAGAGCCGCTAGCAGTCAACTTGTAGGAGAGCAATGCCCTGATAGTGTTGAACCTTTCGATTCTGGTTTTCTCTTAAAACATTTCCTTGAGATGGCCTATTATGGTATAAGCCTCCATTTCCATCAGTTTCTTTTGGAGCTCAGATTCCATGCATCCAAGCATGAGACAAGTGACATCAACTGAATCATTAAGATGCTTATTATAAGCATCCTTTTAACCTCTAGGAGCATTAGCAGCTGGTTCCTCTAGGATGGTTTGATCAAGGATATATTCCTTTCTTTCTTGCCTAAGAACAATTCTTAGGTTTCTGTACCAATCAAGAAAGTTAGTCCCATTGAGCTTATCCTTCTCAAAAATTAACCGTAGTGTCATGGTAGGTGTAGTGTTTGATGTCATTATCTACAATAAATATATATATGTATGAGGCATAATAAAACTCCTACTAAATTTTCTCAAATTATAAACCCTCAATAAGATTTCAACAATTGAAATTTCTTAGTGGGCCAACATCTATATTTCACCCTACTTCAGGTAAGCTTTGGCTTATCACCTAAATTTTGATTATTTAGGTA
>CATIWK010024194.1:0-10326 GCA_949634005.1 Mallotus japonicus | reverse complement strand
CCACAATAGGACTTATCAGTTTCTCCTCTCAAATCAGCAACAACTTGAAAAGCATCCGTCTCCACAATCACATTATCCAGTTGCTTATCACGAACCCAATACAGTGCCTCTCTAATGGAAAACCGCCTCTGCTCTCTTTAAGCAAATATGTATTATTATTATTTTTACTTATGTACAAATTAATTATTATATAGTACAAATATAGACATGAATTATTAATGCGATGAATATTAAAATTATAAATTTTGTTACTTCTATAAATTAATTATTGTCTGCTCCTCTGTTTTATCATATTATACTACGTACACTCGGACATTTTAAAATTTTATTATTTGTCAACTATGCTAGTATTTTCATTAAAATTACTATTCATAATAATAATTACATACTCTAGCAAAATATGAAATAATCCATAAATAATTACATTTTGTCTTCTCTATTCTACTATAATATATTGCTTATCTCCTAAAATTGTAAAATTACATTTTCATATTTTTTAGCACTAATTATGTTTTTATTTTTACTTTTCTGTCAAATTTTTATTAAAAGTATTGCTAAATAAATACAAATAGCTAAAATAATTTTTAATTTAAAAGGTAGTACAATCATGAAATAAAAAATATTTTTAAATAATTTAATTAATACATCCAACAATTTAAACTAATATTTTAAGATAAGAATTAGACTTTATAATTAAAGAAAATTTACTTGATTAAATATTTTATGCAATATTTGAAAGTATTTAAATAATAAATTATTAGTTAATTGTAATTTAACAGAAAATTAAATGAAAGAGGTCAACAATATAATGGTAAAAATTAATATTAAAATTTAATTTTTAAATATTTGAGGCAAATAGTATACTTCAGTAAAATAAAAGGGATATACAGCAATTAACTCTACTTATATTTAGGCATTTTTGCTTTTATTTAAAGCCAACCTACTTTTATTTATAAAATTTATTTTAATTTATAAAAATGAAGAATTTTTATATTTTATAAATATAAAAAGTTTACTTTATTATGTTCAATATATATTTTCTTGGAAAATTTTCAGGCGACTTTATTTTTACTTTACTTTTATGGCCATTAAATAATATTGTATTATATCATTCAATGATGGTTATTAATAAAATAAAATTAACCTTATAAAAATTAAAATAATCGTAGATTTAACCTATTTTATCATGTATATTTTGTGAAGATAAACCATACTTTTTTTATAAATTTAATTTATAAAACTAAAAAAGAATTTTTACCCTCTCAAGTTAATCGAAAATATTTTTACTAAAATTGAATTTTTTGCAAGAAAAAACCACTTATCTTACAAAATTAATTTTTTCACAAATATATTTTTATCAAATCTGTATTTTTAATTAATTTAAAATATTTAAATAAAATAATCATAAAAAACACCATAACTATTTTGTAAATTTAAAAAAAATTATGATTGCTTTAATTTGTAATTATTTTTATTGTATTTATTTATTTTAATTATAATTGAATGAGAATATATTTTATTATTCAATATTAGTTATTAATAAAATATATTTTATTTTATAAAAATTAAAGTAGCTATAAAATGCATTCTAATCACAGGAAAATTCTACCATTACTTTATTTTTTGTTTACTTTGTGTATACTTTATTATTACTACCGTAGAATGAAAGTGTATTAAATGATCTAACGACTATTATTAACAAAGTAAATCATACTTTGTAAAAAACAAAGTAACGATAGACTACACCCTAATCACAAAATTAAATTTTTGAAAAAATATTTTAATGATAATAAAAGTTTGAAAAACATATCGTACAAAATAAAAATTGGCCAAAAAAACATGTACAAAATAAAAGGTCCGAACCGCTCATAACTCGTGCGCTTACACCAATTTAAAAAGGTACGACAGCTCTAAGTTTGGAGAAGCCAAAGCCGCTGCCATAGTTGGAGGAGTTGTTGTTGTAGGTAGGTTTTATTGTTGGAATTGAAAGAAGGGTTGTGTTCACTCTATCAAGTGTAGATTGGTATATAAGAGAAGAGAAGAGAAGGGTAGAGTAGTTATGGTGAGGCTCACTGCAGACTTGATTTGGAAAAGCCCTCATTTCTTCAATGCTATTAAGGAGCGGGAGTTGGATCTTCGAGGTGAGTTGCTGCGGAACCCTAATTCACAACTTCTAGTCATTTATTGCTGCTCTTGTTATTCTCTTCCTCCATTTGCTTGCGCTTGCAGGTAACAAAATCCCTGTTATTGAAAATTTGGGTGCTACTGAGGTGCGTCTCTCTTCTCTATTTCTCTCGCTGTTTTTTTTTTTTTTTTTCACCCAACTGAAAACATGGTTTTATGTTACACTGACTGCTCTTTTCTTACAAATAAACCCTAGCTCAGTCCAACTCAACTTAATCGGTCTTTTGTACTTAATTACCGCTAATTTACTGAACAACCTTTAGTTTAGAACATCATATTCCTTGCTTTTTCATTACATTAATCATAATACTATACATTGTATTGTTGACAGGACCAATTTGATACCATTGATTTGTCCGACAATGAGATTGTCAAGCTGGAAAACATGCCATATCTTACTCGGTTGGGCACTTTGCTTATTAATAACAACAGAATTACCCGCATCAATCCCAATATTGGGGGTAAGCTGTACATAGCAGTTAAATTTGTTTAGTCTTAGAATCCAAAATAAATTCAATCTTGCTTTTCTTTTCCCTTCTTTTCTTTTAGACTCGTAATTGTAGAATGCTAACTACATTTTTATATTCATTTCTCTTGCAGAGTTCTTGCCTAAATTACACACTTTGGTTCTTGCAAATAACAGGCTTGTCAATTTGGCGGAGATTGATCCTCTTGCTTCTCTTCCAAAGCTGCAGTTCCTTAGTCTTCTGGATAATAACATTACCAAAAAACCAAATTATAGACTGTATGTCATTCACAAGTTGAAGTCACTCCGGGTTCTTGATTTCAAGAAAGTGAAAAGTAAGGTGAGACATGTTTTGCCCAAATTTCCGTATGTATAGGTATTTTCTTTTTCAATTAGAATTGTAACTGGCAACCTTGCTTGATTATCCAAAGCTACAATTACGGTTTTAATGAAAATTATTGTTGGGTTATGCATCAGAAAAACTTTCAACCCTGTAACTGATGAAATGTTCTTTAATATATATATAATAGAAAGCATTGTATGTTCAATTTTTAAGGTGGTTTCTGAATTTATAGGCTTAGTAGAATGCATAAGCTTGATGGTGCAGTGTAATGTGCGTTTGGCTGCTGTAACATGTTGATGATCTAGTTTTATTTTGTATTCATTCAAAAATATGATATATTATGCTTTTGGACATCTCATAGCTTTTTAGTTTACTTATCAGATATCCCTCTTTCTGTGTATGTCTCAGTTTGTACTTTCCTTCGCATAAAAAAATAAGGACTTTGAACAGAATGCTACTGTAATAATAAATTTATGTTTCATTCATGCAGTACATCTTTTGATTTGTAAATTTTACATATGCTGATCTTATGAATGACAGGAGCGAATGGAAGCAGAAAACTTGTTTGCATCCAAAGAAGTTGAAGAGGAGACTAAAAAGGAATCTGCTAAGACATTTACTCCAGGTGAGGTTCTAAACATATCAGAGGATGCAGAGGAACAGCAGAATCCAAAAGTGGTTGCTCCTACGCCTGAGCAAATAACAGCGATAAAGGTACTACGCTAAGAACATTTAAATGCTCGACAATGTTAGTATGCTAAATATGGATATATAGTTAGGATTTTGATATCATATAATCTGTTTTAAAGAACTAAAAAAGTTGTAATTTGTGCCTTTCATTTTTCTTATTAATTACAAATGAGAAGTGCTGTAATCTGTCGCTTGAAAGATCAATAGTTTTCTGGTTTAGAGTTTATGATGGTGTAGATGGAGTTTGGAGTAGCTGGTTTTTGCTAGTTATGATTTCTGTTAGTGACTTAAGCATCAAGAATGTCATTGCAAAAAAATAACTCTGATCAATGCTTTTGGAGTTTATCCCCATGAAAGTAACAGAACTTAGACTACTCAGTGTAGAGAGAGTGCTAGAAAATTTATGGGAGACAAAGGAAGCACATGGCCAGTGTGATTAGGTTGGATGAACTGTATTTGCGGTTCTTGTCAGAGAAGGGAGAGTTAATGTTGGGGTTCAAAGACTGGGTTTTATTAGTTCTGAAACCAGAAATAGCAACACCACTTACATAATTCCTTAATCCAAGAAAGCAAGAGGCACAAATTCCTTGGTCCCAAGCTGGTTGGGGATGCTTTGAGG
Organism: Mallotus japonicus; assembly: GCA_949634005.1. Taxonomy (NCBI): domain Eukaryota; kingdom Viridiplantae; phylum Streptophyta; class Magnoliopsida; order Malpighiales; family Euphorbiaceae; genus Mallotus; species Mallotus japonicus. The sequence goes on along the minus strand of CATIWK010024194.1, from coordinate 6,024 downwards.
GGCCCAAGTAGCTGCCAAAAAGACAATTCATTCTCGTTCTTAGTAAAATATTTCATAACTTTATATATTCTCCGCTAGTACCCCCAAATCTATTAGACTTGGACTCCTAAATAGGAAATATACATCTCACTAAGTATTAGTCGTTAGCATGTGATCTATATTTAGGTGTTAAAATCTTTCAGGCCTTATGTAAATTTCTGTGGGAAATATTGTTTCTGTGCATTTTGGGACCTGCACATGGCAAGTGTGCATTTTGGATGAACTGTCTTTCTCAACAGAGTTGTGGTCTTCAACAAGAAGTTCAGAAGTTTGGGTTGTTTTATATATTGGTAGCAACTGATATGGTAAGGGTTGGTTTTAAGTATTCACTCAACTGGGAAAGGCCGTATAGTTATTTTTGCATATATGGAACTTTATTTCTTATCATTTTGCGTTTTTCATGTCATACAAATTATTGATTACTCCAGGTGAGCTTGTTCACTGCTATATTGTGCTCTAAATAATGTGGTTTTGCATTTCATGTGATACAATGTCTCTGTAAACATCTAGTAGCATAAGCTTCTGAAGCTCTGCATTTGTGCTCTATTATGGTTTATTTTAGAAAATACTTGATCTCCCCCCGACTTAATGTTCTTTGAACATTGATACTTAAATTTGAAATGTACAAATGGCTAATGCATCTTTTTCAATGAGTGTGTTTGCATCAAATTCAGATCATGTTGTGTTTCATTTGGTGTATGATTGCTATGCAGGCTGCTATTGTGAATTCCCAAACTCTTGAGGAGGTTGCCAGACTCGAGAAGGTAATTGCTATTTGCTTAATTGTCTGGGCATGTTGAATTTTAATCTTTGTATGTTTTCATGTTTATGCTTGATGCTAACATGGAACTAAATGGATGTTGAATATCAGGCATTGAATTCAGGTCAAATTCCTGCGGATTTGAAGATTTTTGAAAATGATACTGGAGCTAACACTGTCAAAGATGACAAAATGACCTCTGACGATGACAATAAGACTGACCATGAACCGAACAATCCTGATGAGCAGAAAGATACTGAACCTGCACCAATGGAACAGGTATAGCCCTGTTTATCATGGCTTTCGATGATGCTTTTGGTGTTTTTTCTTTCTCTAATTTTTGTTGAGGCTGCCTTTTGGAATTCAACTTTTGAAAAAAAGCTGAGTAAACCATCTCTTCCCCTAAAGCAGGTTCCACAAAGGATAGTAAACATTGAGAAGTTCAAATTTCAAAAATTTCTGCATCTTCAATCTCTTTCCATTATCTGTCTTCTCTCTATGTCTTTTTAGTGTCTGCTTAAGTTTGCCAGTATTACATAGCCATATGGAGCTGAAAATGTTATACTGGCAATCAATTGCATAGGTAGCTAGCAGAAAAGAACAGGGAATGTGTTGGTTTATTTCTTTATTTTTTTTTACTTGAATGATTGTCAACTTATACAAGTTTAGGCCTAACATGTGAGTTTGTGGTTCGCCATGGTGTGAGTTCATTGTTTGTTAGGGTGTGAGTTAATCTTTGGCCGTTGGACCATTTCATATGTTATTCCTGAATGACTTGGGAGGATATATCTGCAACTATTACTTTCAGGTTTTAGATTTAATATCTGATAAATTATCATTCTTCTGTGCCATGGAAGGAAGGCTGTATTATTCCATGAACTAAGAATGATTTGGACATTATGCATCCAAGCTAACATTGTAGCCTGCCTTGGTTTATTGGTCTAGAATCTCGTCAAATTGACCATGAGAATGTTGTTATTCTAGTATAGAATTCATCAGATTGTAACTATGAGTCTATGAATTGCCAAAGATGAAAATATTTATGCCACCAGATATGACCATCATTTTGTGTTTTTAGAATTTTCCTTGAGTAAGTTGCTTTCTCAGTTCTCACCTGAGAGGCTGAGAAATTGCAAGCCTCTAGTTTCTGGCTATTGCCAGCCTCAACTATCCGTCAAATCAACAGCAAGGTTGATTGCAACTACCGCTTTAGGTTGGACATAGCATTTTGGTATTGTTTCAGAATTAGCATTTTTTATCGCTCACCCCTCATTGTGTTAAAAGATCTACTAACCGTGAATGAAACAACAAAAGGTCCAATATAAAGGTGACGGTGGTCTCTTTTTTAATTTCCTTTCTCCCTCCTCTCTTTCTTTTCTGTGCCTTTTTTCCTTAAGAGTCTAGTTTTGTCCTTTCAAAGCCTCCACGCTAGTGATACCGCATATGTAATTGCTTGAAATGGTGACCAAGAATACTTCTGGAAGTGTGGTCCACCAGCATGATCTATAGATTCTTGAAATTGGCCCCAACTGGCAATGGTAAGACTCAAAATTGCCATTCTCCTTTGCAAAGTGTCTACTTCTTTCCTTCACTTGACACATGATTCTTCTCCAATTCTACTCTTGCTATTGCCTCCGCACTTCACACTTCTTTGACATTCAACAAATGAGTTCCATGGTTGTGTACAAGTACTCAGGGAAGAGATAAGAAGCTAGAAAATGGCTTTTGATTGAATGGTTTCATTTATATGGATTCAAATCCATTGTTGCTGGTGAGGATGGATTGGAGGAGATTGAAGGTGTTCACATGACCAATTTTGTTTATCTTCTTTCCCCCTTTTATAAGTGGTTACGGGGTTAATGCAATTTTTTTTCCCTCTTATTTATTGGGTTAATTTCATCCAGTCACTAAACACTAAATGTATTGTCGGATCAAGTATCAACAGATCACTTGGATTATGTTTCACTTTTTGTAGATGTTTAAGGAGATTTTCACTGGGTTGACTAGATAAGTCGTACAGCATTGTTGGAATTACATTTAAAAGAAATTATTACTTTGTGGTGGCATCAATGTTCTTTGCTAAAATTCTATCAAAATTTAGCATTCACGGGTTAATTAAGATAAAAGTTGATACTTGACGATTTTTTACTGGCGCAAAATGAAATGTGTTCCGTAGTGAAATTCGAAATTAGTAATACCTTCATTAACTGTGAGTAACAAGTAGCCGTTGTTCATCATTTGTTTTTGGCAATGGATTCTGTTATTAATGCAATTTCTTTGTCTTCTTACAGGAATAGGGAAGGATATTATATTTTAAGTTCAATCCACGAGAAATTTTTGCCGCTGTGGCATTCCTTGCTTGGAGATGTGGATTGTATTTGGGACTTTCACATCATTTTTCCAGGGATCTGCTGCTGTGCAATTTTTGTAGACTTTTTCTTCTTTTATGTTTTTTCTTTGTTTGTTGACTTTTGCAGATAGTGGATGTATACTCTATTCTGGGATTTGTGCAACAGGGTAACTCTATTTTCAGATTGGCTTAAGACTGTCAATTCCCTTGTGGAAATATTTACGGATAGATTCAAATTCCTGCTTGACTGAAACCTTTATGTCTGATGCAACAATTTGACTGCCGAGATTTTCAGAGGAAAAAAAAAGAGCAATAACTGTGTAGGTTACTTTTTTTTTTTTTTTTTTTTTTTTTACAAATAAAAGGGGACCGCGTATTGGAATAGACTGCCATGAACATGAAGATTGAGAACTGGGGAATGGCAATTTTGTGATATGTGGACAGGATAAGATGGTGTGCAATTACAGGAATAGATTGCCATGAACATGAAAGATTGAGAACTGGGGAATGGCAATTTTGTGATCTGTGGACAGGATAAGATGGTGTCCAATTACAGGAATAGATTGCCATGAACATGAGAATTGAGAATGTGCAATTACAGGAATAGATTGCCATGAACAGGAGAATTGAGAAGGGATAATTACATTTTTTGTGTCTCAACTTTTCAATTTTTGCTATTGGAGTGTCTAATCTTTTTTTTTTTTTGCAATTAAGTGTCTGAACTTTTGAAAAGCACACAAATGTAGTGTTTCCGGCTGATTTGATGCTGACTGGGTGCTCGGTTAGATCAAATAGAATCCACTTACATCTCAGTCATTAACTATATCGTTTGCCACATGTATTGCATTATTTAAAGGATAAAATTACCCTTATTCAGTTACCTTTCATGTCTGTTATGTCTGCTGCAAAAGTTACTGTTGAGGTTATTTTTGTCAATTCATAATATTTAATAAGGGTATTTTTGTCCTTTAAATAATGCAATATACGTGGCACATGACATAGCTAATAACTGGGATAAAAAGTGGGTCCAGTTTGATCTGACTCAGCACCCAGTTGGCCGGAAACACTAAATTTGTATACTTTTCAAAAGTTCAGACACTTGATTGCAAAAAAAAAAAAAAAAAATTAGACACTTAAATAGCAAAAATTGAAAAGTTTAGACACTAAAAATATAATTATCCCGAATTGAGAATTAGGGAATGACAATTTTGTGATCTATGGACAGGATAAGATGGTGTGCAATTACATAAATGGGATGAATTTTTAACCAAGGACCACGTTTGGTAACTGTTTCCATCAGTAGCATATCGGTTCCTCATTGGCGCCTCCTAGCACCAATTACTGAGACTTGGTTATATATAGGGTAAAGGTACATAAACGCCCTTAATGTTTATGCCCAGGTGCGGATTGGCCCTTAAAGTTTTTTTGGGTTCAATTAGACACGAAATTTTAAAATAATGTCATTCCATGCCTCTCATTTAACAGAGTAAATTTTGCCGTCAGTTAGAGGATGATGTGGCAAAAATTGGTCCCACAGAACTTAAAATAAATTAATGAAAATAAAATATATTTAATTAATAAAAATAAAATAAATTTACTCTAATCCCGGAAATCAAAACCTTAAATCAAAACCCCTTCTTCTTCTTGGCAAAAATTTTCCATTTCTCATTTTAAAAAAAAAAAAAATTCCATTTCTCAGCCTCTATCTGCGTCGGCATTTTCACCTCTCTTCGTGCTCTTCACTTCACTTTAAACTACTCTCACCCTTTGTCCAACTTTCCTCTTCCCGTCGTCGATTCTCGCCTCTCTCATGCCTACAACGACGACAAAGAAGAAGAAGAGGAAGACGACGATAACGACGATGAAGAAGCTGCAGATGAATACGATTACTTTTTTGGTGATTCTTCCGACGAACTTGAAGATTTTCTTTTGTTCTTGGAGTTTCATTTAGGTGAAATTTGAGTTCATTTGATTTGATTGGATCCATTAGCAGCAAAACCCACAATAATTCAATTCCATGAAACCAAAGTTTTCTTTGACATTCTGTGAAATATTTGACAAGCTAATTCGGTGCATCCACATTGAGAATACATATCAATCAAGGGAGATTGGTAGCTGGTAGTAAGGGACTGATTGTTGTTGTGAAAAGGTGGATGGAAATTGTTTCCCCAGAAGAAATTGCTGAGACAATTGATATACTAAGTCCATTTGGAACGACATTATGCATGGCGGCTCTGTTAGCATAGATGTGCCCTAGTGCCATTTTATGATAAATAATAATATTGTATTAATCCCTATGGCAATATAATATTCATTTAAATATAGGGTTTATTTATTTGAGTATTTACCCATTAGCATTATGTTAAATATGTTTATTATCAAAAGTTGATAATATGAGAACAAACGTATTTAGTGCATATGCTATAAATCGTTCGTACTCGATTAATTAATATTTGGGTAATATTAATTAGATTATCACCTCTGTCTATTTTCCTTGATTAGTATGAGATGCTAATAGGTGGAGGTAGTGAGTCTCATGCTACTTGATATGAAATATCATAATAGACATGTGGGTACTCATGTGATGGGTGGATCGAACGTGACATTAGATATGTGATTGCGAGGATATGCACTTATGATAAACAATCACAGTCTAGGTTATAATAGTGCATATAGTCCTTTGACCTGAGGTGACACGGTCATCCACATTTGAGTGGTTAGAGTTTGTTACCGCTTACATACTTATGTTAGCCACACATGGGTATATGGTGTGTGGCGGCTCTAGTTGGTCAAATGTAGGGATGAGTGTTCAACCAAGATGGGATTCATTACCTGGAGTGAAACGGGATAAGATCCAGAACTATCTAAGTCTTTT
>CATIWK010024175.1:0-12498 GCA_949634005.1 Mallotus japonicus | reverse complement strand
AATTTATTTTGAAAAATTTAAATTCACCTTCAATAATAAAATTGTAATATAATATACTTTTTTAATAGTTGTGGTGTTGTTATTATTATTTTATGATATATATTATTTATATAAAATTTTCATAAAAATATAATAATTGTACGGTATATTAGAGTGTATTATAAAAATTTTAATAAAATTTTGAGAGTAAAAAATAATGGTAAATAAAACTATAAAAATCATTTAATTTTATAATAAAATTATAAAATAGTTCGTAGTTTAATAGTTTAATTTGAATTTTATATTTATTTATTTTTTAAATTGGAGAAGAACTAATCTCCGAGCCGATTTGACCCGAAAATTTTAATTTGGAGAATAACAGATCTCCGAACCGAATTGAACCGAAAATTTTAATCTCCGAACTAAACCGAACTGAAAATTTGGAGCAATTTCGGAGCCTTAATTTTTAAATCTCCGACATTTTAGGACTGGTCCGGAGAATTTGAAATCTCCGGACCAACCCGGACCGTGCACACCCCTAAATATAACCATAGAGCATCTCAAACTAGGGTGTGTTTGGAAATGCTGTATATCACGTCAAAATATATGGCCAATATATTTTTTTAAATATTTAAATCAGTCCAAATTCTTGTTATATTTGTATTTTTGCTTAAATAAAAAATAAATATATAATAACAAAACATAAATTTTTATTTTATCAACTAAATCCATAATTTTTCTAAAATATTTAATTCAGTTCAAATTTTTATTTATTTATATTGTATAATATAGATGATAAATTCATCTTATAATTAATAAAAATAAAGTAACTATAAAATGCGTTATGAAATGAAATTGTAATTTATTTCTTTGTTCATTCCCATCTGTCAAGTCAAATAATAGGACAAACAAAAGGTAAAAAGATGGGACAAGTTCACGTGACTGTCTAAACACATTAAGGGCGTGTTTGGTTCAGATGTTAGGAGTGTATATTTTAATTATATTTATAATTAATTATTAAATAAATAATTTTATAGTTTGTAATGTTACATGATAGATAGTCTTTATAAGTAATTTAAGTATCAAAAGTATAAACATTTAAATATAGAGAATATAATTTGAATTTCTGGTCCTCACTCCTCCTTTTCATAGTAGAGAATTAAAGTTAAACTACTTTAATTTTATCGTTGACAAAAAAATTTATAAATATTAATAATATTTAATTCCTTATTGTTGCAAAAAAATTGAGGTGATTTAATTTGTAAGAATTAATAATCAAATTACCATAAAATATGTTGTGGTATATGCAAAATGGAATGAAATGCTTTTTTTTTTTTTGATAGCAAATGCTTTTCTTTTTTTGAATTTAGAAATAAAAATTATTTAAATAATGAGATAACTATTTTTTTGAAATAAATTTCACAAAATCTTGTAAAACTTATTTGTACCAAACACACTCTTATTATTTGACAAATCATTTATTTACAAGTGGATATTATTTATGAAGTATGAAATGAATTAGTTTTTATTTAAAATAAAAAAAATCGATTTTTCATTTTTATTTGCAACAATAAATGATTTATGCAATAAATAATTGCTTCACTATTTTTTTATTATTATTATTTTAAAAATATTACTTATAAATTATTAATTTTAGAATATAAAAATTAAAATTTATTATCATTAATAAGATTTTAATATAAATAATAATTTTAAATCAATAACAACAGAAATCAAACTTTACATATCAAAATATCTTTATAAAAAAGTTATAATTTAACTATTTAAAATACTTATTGCAGTAAACCAAATAGGCCCAAACCCCACTTACACCTAAATTTTCAAAGGTTACAATATCAATGCATTTGATAAAGAAAATAAAAGGTAAAAGGTTCAATCCATACTCTCACGAGTACATAATATAACTGTACTCTCCTTTCCTATCATATCACTCAAATAAATACTAAAAATTCTTGAGTGATTTTATTTTTTAGTTATTTTTATTTTACTTTATTTTTATTATTATAAAATAAAATTATTTTTTATTGAGCAATAATTATTAAAAACTTTACCATTAAATTTAATTTATAAAAACAAAAAATATTATAGATTGACCATTTTAAGCATTAGATAAAAAAATTTTATTTGTCAATTGAATTTTTATCTGAATTTTAGAAAATAATAAAAAAATATTTGAAATGAGAGCGCAAGCAGCCAGTAACATTACAGTGCACACAAACCTGATAACAGAAAAAACAGATTTCAAAATAAGTGAAAAAAGCTGCAAAAATTTACTGCAGTTGCTCATTACGCGCGGAGCTGAATTGAGTGACTGTATTTTTTTTTTTTTAAATTTTCCATATTTTTGTTTGATTAATTAATAATTATATTATTATTATTTATTTATTTTACCGTTTCACTGGTGCTCATTGTCGTCATCAGTTCTCTCGCAAATTCAGATTCTCTGTTAACTTAAGAATCTCACAAAAAAAATCTCTGGTTTTCACCACCACCGAACACTCTGATCCGTTTGGCGTCGCTTCCTTCCTGCATGTGAGTTTTCATTTTCTATTTTGACCTTCATTTCTGAATTTAATTTCAGGTTTTGTGGCTCTAATTCCTTTGTATTTTGTTTTGTTTATTTTTTGGGGTTAAATTGGTGCCAGGAACGGTTTTGTTTAATTGCAGGAAGGAGGTGGATAATTGTTGTAATTTTACTGTTAGAAATCTACGTGTAGAGGTAATTTCTTTGAATTCACTATCTCATTTTTTGTGTTTTGGTCTGTGAATCTATTTTTTTTTGTTTGTTTGAATCATTATTGTGTTTTTCCTTCCACTGTTTGATTAAATTTAAGCTTATGTTTTTGTTTCTGTTTGGTTTAATTGCACCCTATTTAATGTTTCTTTCTTTTGATTTGTGTGTTCTTAAACCAAAAATCACACCTTTCTCTTTTTTTTTTTTTTTTTTTTTATTATTATCCCTTAGAAACAGTTGAAAAGAAAGAGATCTTGTTCTTTTGTTGTTTTTGTTTTAGTATTATTGAATTGAAGGGTGTCTAGGGTTTTGTTTATAATCCTTGTAGTTGTTGCTTGGCACTGTATGACAAGAATGAGTGTGAGCATGAAGAGTTTGGGATGAAAATGTTATTAATGAATGTTTTTACCAAGAATGTGTGTTGGATATGGTTAGTTATTGATAATTCAGTTTCATTCGTTAATTTCTATTGGTCAGTTGTCGTGGGTAATTCGGGCATTGTAGCTGCAGTTTCTCTGCATGAGGGCTTTCGCATTATACTTGTCTGTTTCTCTGATGTTTACTTATGAGCTTCTTTTTTTTTTTTTTTTTTAAATGTAACTCTTTGTTAGTTGACAGTTTCTGCGAAAAAGTAGCACTTAAATTGGGATTTTTGAAGGACCTGTTGTTAGTAATGCTGGTTGAGTCAGGAGTTGGGACCTTTATTGTGCAAAAATCTTAATATCAATGATTATGAGACATTTATAGAATATGTTTGTAAGTTTTTAGTGGGTAGTTTGTGAGGAGGAAGTCTAGCAGAATCTTTTATTTCCAAAAGTTTGACTAGTAGAATCTATCTAGTTTTGAAACACTACGCGCAGCATTGGGTGTTTTTCAAAATTTCCTGATTTGTTATTGATTTGGCTTTATTATTTAATTAATTTTTGTTAGTTTTCCTTCTTTAACCATCCACCATTATCAACCCTCATATATCTCTCCTTTTACACTCTTAGTTCTCCTTCTTTCATCTTCTCTCCTTACAATTTTTTCTACCTTGCTTCCTGTGGGTAAGTTGTTTTCTTTCCTTTATCTTCATTTCTTCTGACTTTCATGTTTGCTTATTTTAAAAACACTTTTTGTTAGCGGGTAGTTGTAATTTGTTTTCTTGGTTTGTGCTAAAAATACCTTTCTTTTTTCCAGCAGGGGCAGCTGTATCTTATGTAGTATTGAAGGTAGCTTCGGGATCAGGGACTACTTGTTGGAGGTATTTTTTTTGAACTATGAATGTTACAGTCCTGTTCATTCCATAAATCTATTCTTAACATTCTTTGTTGATTATTATTTTGTTCACTGTCTAATGTAAGTTTATGATTTTCTTTTCCTCTGGTTCTCTTTGATTCATCAGGCTCTAACTACACCCTTTTTGTTCAGGACTTGATTTTGATGTTTCTATCATTTTTATGTTCCCCTTCCTTTTGATAAAAATGGCATTTTTTTTCCGTTCTTGGACAGAAGTTTGATTGCTGTCAGCATATTTGATATGTCATTTTTAAAATTTTCTTGCTGCTTTGCTTTAGTATTGTGGATTGTAGGGTCCACTATTATGGTGTAAACCAATGATTGTGCTTTCTTCAGGAATAAATGGGAGATTTTTGTTCTGAAATTATTCAGTTGACACATATGGAATTGTTTACATGGAAACTGACAAGGATTTTTCCATGTGAATGTAATTTTTCTTCACTAGGAACTGTTGCTTTACATTATGACGAAACTAAGTGTAGAAGAGAAGAGTTTGGATGGAAATATTAATGAGCATTTCAAGAATTTGCACTTCAAGAGAAAAGTTGCTTTACTTTATGGCGAAACTAAGTGTAGAAGAGAAACTAAGAAATACATTTCAAGCATTTCTTCACTAGAAGAGTTGCTTTACATTATGATGAAACTAAGTGTGGAAGAGAAGAGTTTGGATGGAAATATTAATGAGCATTTCAAGAATGTGCTATTTATGGCGAGTTATTGATTTGGCTTTGCAAGTTCTTGTTGGTTTTGTGATCATTGCTAATTCAGGCATTATCGCCTTAGGTTTTCTGCATAAGCACTCTCTCTCTGCATAAGCACACTCTAAGTTAATTTTTCTTCTTTGTTTCTCTAGTGTATTTATACTAATGAAATGAGACTTGTCACAATTGGTTTCCAAAGTCTTGTTATTTGATGAATTCATGACTGGGGTTTTAAAAGGACCTTTGCTACTTTTTCTCGGATTAGGGCCTTTATCACGTCAAAATATTAACCTTAAGATTGCGGTTATATTTGTAGCTAGCTTCTTGTTGGATAATTTATGAGGTGGAATTTGAGCAGAATCTATTGTTTACAAAGTTGTATGTTGTTTTAATTGCTTCCATGGTAATCATTATATACTTTTTCTGAATCTCTAATAGTCAAGCAGTCTGAAACTCTATGCATGAGACATTTTATGCATAGAGTTTTTTATATTTTGTTGGTTTAATATTAATGTCATAGCAATTTGCTATATTTTTTCTAGACTCAATTCCTTACTTATATTTTGAACAGCTTAAAATCTTGAGCAGAGCTGTAGCTTCTGAGGAAATGGTAATTGTCTCTGTACCTGACTCTAATTTTATATTTTTATTCTTCTTAATGCATCGGCATTCTTCATACCTGCATGAATAACTTTATGATCTCACAATCTAAACCTTTGCTGGTAATATGTATTTGTTTATGCATAAATTTATGCAGGATGGGGATTCGTTTTGTGGTGAGGGTGAAAATTTTGACTGGGATAGTGAAGATGATCGAGAAATTGAGAATTTTAGTTTGTCTTCTTCTTCTTTGTCTCGGGCACTTCCTGCAGTGGAAGCTGTGGCACGCTCAGTAGAGGTAATGATTTATGCTTGCTATTTTTTGTATTTTATAGGCAAAGGGATCACACTTAATTCTTGAATAAACTTAGATTCTTTTTTTTTTTTTTTTTTTTTACTTTTGACAAATTATGCTAAACATCAAATGATGTGTCTTTTCTCCTTGTTAACATTATTTTATTATGCTTGTACTGAAGCTCACACCTTTACTGAATATGATCTTCATCACCTTACGAGTACATACACATTTGGATACTCAAAAATCCTTTGTTATATTTTACTTAACATTCGCAATCTGTTCTTTCTTCTGGTTAACCTTTCGCTCATGCAGAATAATTGCGCAGAGATATGTTGTACTCTGTTGAATGTAAATCAAATTTTGTTTGTTCATCATATGTAAACAAATCTGTAAATATTATTTTGCAACTAAGTCTAGCAATTCCTCTTTTGTAATCAAGGCAAGCTCATCAGTAGGTTCTTCTGGTACCAAGGTGATGGATCATTTTATAGGCATGGGCTTTCCTGATAAATTGGTAGCTGAAGTAATTCAGGAAAATGGTAAAGGTTTTTTCTTTGTTTGATCTGAATTTTACTTAAATACATAACACAATATGTCTGCACACTCACATACCTTGATTGCTTCATTTATATTTTTTCTTTGTTTGATCTGAATTTTACTTAAATACATAACACAATATGTCTGCACACTCACATACCTGGATTGCTTCATTTATAGCCCTGTTGTGTTTATTATTCAGGAGAGGAAAATACAGATTTGATACTCGAAACACTTCTTAAACGCTCTGTGAGTTTGATTATTGAATTTTTCCAATTTCTAATTGTTGAGCATTTATGTACTCATTAGGAGTCTAGATGACATTTCTCTCACAATCTGACCTTTGGTTTTATTTTCTGCCTCAAAGGCAAGCTCTTCTGGCTCAAAGCTGATTGATCATTTTGTTGGGATGGGGTTCAATGTGGAAATGGTTGCTAGAGCAATTAGGGAAAATGGTAAAGGGTCTCACTTTTCTTCTGATCATTATTTCAATGTAGAAATCTCATCTTAACCATTTCCTGTTATATGTGCAGGAGAGGGAAATACAGATTCAATTTTGGAAGCTCTCCTCACATACTCGGTGAGAGATCCATGCACTACTTTATTTTTTGTTAGTTCTGATGGGTGAATAGCCTTGTACTGGATTTTCAATCTTTATGACTGGGTTGTCTTGATATCTTAAGCAACAACAAAATGATGGCCTCAGTAAAATCTGCTGTGTGCGCGACCTTTTGATGTAATGATATTATTGACTGATATGTTTCATTAACCATGTTGCTATCAATATTGAAATTGGAGAAATGTTTCAAGAAGAAGCTACTGCTCCTGAATAATTTTGTTGTGAGCAGAATTTGTAAATTAATTTTGGGATTTATCTTTGACAAATACTTTGACATTGCTTTATCATTGCTGTAAAAGTAAGCCTTTTTTTAATCTTCTCTTGCATTTGCAGCTGATGAATTGTAAGTTTACTTTTACGAAGTGTTGCCACTAGTTCAGCTTCTAGGTAAAATGGTCAAACAAGTGTCCTCTTTACACTTGTTTGGCATCAAAGATGAGCTCATCTGTTTGTGCTGGAATAGGAATGGGGTTGAAAAATGTGGCTGTAGTATAGGTTAGCTGGTATACTTGCATGGCATTAAATCAAGAAGGCTGGATGAAATGGTGCTTGTTCTAGATTTGATGGATCCAAGAGAGAAGGATATCTTGTCATTGTCTATCTCAGCCGTTCCCACTAGACTAAGAAGAATTTCTTAGAAAAAAATGAAGCGAAAGTATGATTTTGCTATTTTAGTATTGTTGCACTTGTATCTTTGCTATTTGAGCTTACTTTCCCTATCTCTCCTATGTAATTGGAAAGAGTGTTGAAGAGAACAAAAGAGCAATGGAGAAAGGGACTGCTGTAGGCATTTGGTGATATATCTGTTTTAAATTAGCACCTCAACAATGACGTTAACTCAATTATGATATGAAATCATAACCTTCTGTGAGCAGACTAATCAACAAGCATGTTCAAAAACTAGCTCCATCATTACTTGAGTCAGCACATTTTTTCTTGCTTCTCAGAGTGGCACATTCTTTCCATTGTGCCTATGAGATAGAGGGCCCTTTAGTTATTGAGTTCAGAAGAGGTTCTAAGCCTAGGTTTACTAAGCATGAAAGATCACATCTGCTAATATCCATTCTTGGCACTTAATTGTTTATTAATGTTCTTTTTTTTTTTCTGTTTTTTTCTGGCAGGTGATTGAAGAGTCTCCTCAAGAACAGCCACATGTTGAATCTGATCACTGGTCTTCAGAATATGAGGGGAGCTTTCTGAATGATTTTTCTGATATAGATAGTTCTGAAAACGAGGTAGGTTCAATTTGGTTTCTTTAATTAGTTGGATGGTATTTGTTCAAAAAAAAAAAAAATAGTTGGATGGTCATTGTATTGACATGTAAATTTATTCTACAGTTTTAAGTAATCTATCCTTGTTTAGCATGTTTTAAGTTTTGACCCAGTAAAAATGTCCCTCAATCTTATATTGGTTTTTACTTCCTATCTGCCCGGATGACTATAAGCATCAAATTACTTGGAGTTGTTTGGCCACTTACACCTGCAGTTTTGTTTATATATGTTTGTGTATGTGTGTGTGTATGATTCTGTGCTTGTACTTCTTTTGAGATGTGTGGAAAAATAGTTATTATTTCAAAAGAGTTTTAACAGCTTACCATTACAATTGATCATCTGTCAGGAAAATGTAAAATCAGAGCCTGATGAAAGGAGCGGCACATTGGTGTTCTTAGCAAGAATGGGTTACACAAGAGATGAAGCTTCAATAGCTCTAGAAAGATGTGGTATGCATGTATTGTAGCCCATTAACTTTTTTGCCATAGTTTAGCATGTTTCTTTGTGCAACTTGTAAGAGTAATTGTTTATATGTGTTTAATGTTGTGATATAATTTCTTTGCTTGATGTGCCATAACTGGTATCAAATAAACTGAGGACTTTAAGTGAAAGCTTCTTGAGTTTAATTGTTATTGTGGTAATTTGAGTCTTTTTGCACCATTCAAATGTTTCAGGACAAGATGCCACGATTGCAGAGCTAACTGATTTCATCTGTGCTGCTCAAATGGCAAAGGCAGCTGATGCTTCCTTTCCAGAAGAGAAGGTGCTTTGTTTTCCCTTACTAAACATGTGATAATTAGCATATTGTATGTTTGTTCTTCTTACAAGGTACAGTTTTGTGTGTATTCTATTCAATTGTCGTCTCCAATTTAACAGCCAAAGATCAGACATTTTGATGATGATTACCCTAAAAACAAGAAGAGGAGTTATTATGAATATGATATGTGGAGAAGGAAAAAGCAAATGAAGTTGGACAAGAAGGTGTTGCATGAAGATGATGAGATGATTCGACTCCCAAATCCAATGAGGGGGTTTGGAGTCCCCACTGATCCGGACATACAAATGCACCGAAGACTTCCAGAAGCTGCTCTGTCACCTCCCTTCTTTTATTATGAGAATGTAGCTCTTGCTCCTAAAGGAGTTTGGCAAACCATTTCTAGATTTCTATATGATGTGGAGCCGGAGTTTGTTGATTCAAAATTTTTCTGTGCTTCTGCGAGGAAAAGGGGCTATGTGCACAATCTTCCCATTCAAAACAGATTTCCCCTTGTTCCACTACCTCCAAACACTATACACGAAGCACTACCTTTGACAAAGAGGTGGTGGCCTTCATGGGACACAAGGACAAAGCTAAATTGCTTGCAGACCTGCGTTGCCAGTGCAAAGTTGACTGAAAGAATCCGTAAAGCCCTTGAGGACTATGAAGGAGAACCGCCTTTAAGCATCCAAAAGTTTGTTATGGATGAATGCCGGAAATGGAACCTAGTCTGGGTTGGCAGGAATAAGTTGGCGCCATTGGAACCTGATGAGGTAGAAATGCTTTTAGGTTTTCCAAGGAACCACACAAGAGGAGGTGGAATAAGTCGGACTGACAGATATAAATCTCTTGGTAACTCATTCCAGGTGAGATAAATGTGTTTTCTTCATCAATCTTTTATGGCTTTTTGTTGCATGATTTTTTCAATTTCTTCCTGTATTTAGCATTGCGTTTACAGAATAAATCTATTTCAGGTTGACACTGTAGCCTACCATCTGTCAGCTTTGAAAGACTTGTTCCCTGAAGGTATCAATCTTCTATCTCTGTTCTCTGGGATTGGCGGTGCAGAAGTTGCTCTACACCGGCTTGGCATTCGTTTGAAGAATGTAGTATCAGTTGAGATTTCAGAAGTAAATAGGAATATTTTGAGGTGCTGGTGGGAGCAAACCAACCAGACAGGCACTTTGATTGATATTGCCGATGTGCAACAACTGAATGCTGACCGGTTAGAGCAGTTGATTAGCACATTTGGTGGATTTGATCTTATCGTTGGTGGAAGTCCGTGCAACAATCTTGCTGGTAGCAACCGACACCATCGTGATGGCCTAGAGGGTAAAGAATCCTCTCTCTTCTTTGACTACTGTCGGATTCTGGACTCGGTGAAGTGTATAATGACTAGAAACTGATAAATTCTTGTACGGAACTAATTTCATGGATCCCTGTACTGAATTAAGATTTATCTCTTCATTTTTCCATTTTTTTTTTCCCGAGTTAAATATTGATACAGTGATTCATTCAAAATTGGTTCAAATTTACATTAAGCAATAAATAATTGAATTACTGAGAAAAAGAGTCTGCCTCTGAAAGTGGGGATTTATGAATCGAGCCTTTGTACCATAAGCATTATAAATTAGGATGAAATATATATATATATAAAAAGACTTTAACCCATATTTGAGCCCCTGTATTTTTATTTTTTCTTGATTTATCGCCTGCATTTCACACTTGAACTTTTATTTTTCTATACATTAACTTCCTATACTTTTATTTTTCTGTACTACCTTCCGTTAAAAATGGGTAGAAATGCTTACAATATGTAGTAAAATATCTTATCTAGTCCTTGTAATTTTTAGAATTTTAATAAATTTGTATATTTTAACAAATTAATCCTTAATATTTTTAAATGTTTTTTAATTTCAATAAATGTTTTAGTTAATTATCAACATTTATATATTTAGTTAATAAATTTATAATTTAACTAATTTAAAATTCTAATTGAATGTTTTATTATTAACATAAATATTTTTAAATTGTTTGTCTTTTTATTAACTATAATCTAATACTAATCTGTATTATACTTCTTTACACATTTTGTCATTAATTTAATTTTACGTAATAAATTATTAAAAGATGCAACTATTTTCACTCATAAAAATTTTATATACGCTCAAACTTTATCTTTTTTAAAATAACAACTTGGTCAAATTTTCTTAAAAATTATATCAATACAATTTTTTATTTCTTAAAGATTTATTACAAACTAGTTTTTAAGGTATAAAAATTTTCAGTTTATTAAAAATTCATACATATACAATTTTTTCATCATTTATTTTTACTTAAAATTAGTTAAAATAAAATCTATTGAAATTTTGCTTGAATTATTTTACAAAAATCAAATAAAAATTTTAAAGACTAAATTACTATTATATTATTTAGATTTAATTTTCATAAAAGCGATTATCATTTAATACTAATTTTATATTAAAAAATAAGTATAAATAATTAAATTAGGTGCATTCTTTCATTACTTTATTTTTTGCAAAGTAAACTACACTTTTTTAATAACCACCATTTGATGATAAAGTACACTCTTATCCAATGGTGATAAAGACAAATTAAAAGAAAAGTAATTAAAAAACAAAATTACCATAGAATTTTCCATTAAATTATATATATAGTTGACAAAATTTTGCAAATTTATTTTAATTAGGGACTTAATGTATACAAAAATAAAAGTGTAAGGACTTAATATTTACAAAAATAGAAGTACAGGGAGTTAAATTTTTTTAAAAAAAATATATTTATTCGTCAGTAGAGTCACACTCTCATTTAACGGTGAGTAAGATTCACATTCTCATTCACCGTTATAGAAGGATTTAATGTATAGAAAAATAAAAGTGTAGGGTGTCAATCTATAGAAATAAAAGTGTAGGGGGTAAATCAAGAAAAATAAAAGTACATGGGTCAAATACGGATTAAGCCAATAAAAAATGGTTTGTTTAGGTTAGTGTTTATCATTTAATGGTCGGTTGTCACTAATGCATGAAGAAATTAATAAATTAAATCACTATCGTGGCCAATATGTGATATGAATCATATGATAAGCTATTTGGGGGATGTTTGGATATATATGGAATTGGCCATATTATCTTTGTAACTTTGTTAGCGGCCTAAACATTGTACTGATATTACGTTGACGAAGACCACAACCAATGCCAGATATGACTCTGTATGGATTATGGATGACTTCAATCTTTTCCTTTTTTAAAAAAAATTAATTATCCTAATTGTTCTCAAAACTTATAGTCTATGATAATGGGCTTAATAGATGACTTGGAAATTTTTTATTAATTAGAAATATGTAATTTTAACCTATAATTGTTCGGAAGAGGAATTATTCTGCTTAAATGATATCTTTTAGTTTAAATCGTGATGTATGCAGTTGCATTAAATTAATTATTTAGAGACTAGTATACTCTGAATACTAGTGGTTTAAAAAAAAATAATGTAATTTTAAATTTAACTATAACAATGTAATAAATTTAGTTTAATAGTGACATCATCCCCAAATTAAAAAGTAATAATATTTTTAAATGCAAATCACAAAAATAGTCAAAATTCTTGAAAATAATGGCTAGCCAATGGGAAAATTTATGTGAACAAAATTGGAGAAATAGAATTCACTATGGTGCATAAATAATAG
>CATIWK010024162.1:0-16125 GCA_949634005.1 Mallotus japonicus | reverse complement strand
AAGCGAAACAGTACATCAAATACTCTTCTCTTTAAATTTTATGAATGAAATTGGTCTAAAATATATGTGTTTATTTATTTATTTTTGACAATTGAAAAGGAGAGGATGGAGGATTCGAACCTTAGAGGGTCTATTTTGGTTTCTGCATAAGTTAAGTGATTACAATGCTATGTAATCTCAGTACCTCATCAGACCTTAGAGGGTCTATTTTGGTTAGCTTGGAGTTTGGTTAACTCCCTCTCCCCTTGGTTGTAGTTCTTCTTGTTTTTATTCAAACAAGTTTCCAAAAAAAAAAAAAAAGGAGGACAACTGAAACCCATATGAGGACACCGGACATCAAGTAACGCTCTATGTGCAAAGTTTTTCCCAATTTCATTCAAAGAAAATAATATCGTTGTTTGACTTTTTCACCATTTTTTAAATTATAGAGCCGTTCTCCCAAAAATAAAATAAAAAAATAAAAAAACCTGCAGCAGATTGTGGTGAGATCCTTTTACATTTGGTTGTGGTGAGCTGTATTAACATGTGGATTTTTAATAAGTTAATAATATATTGAGAATTAATTAATATAATGAGGGAAATAGGTATTAAGCGGAAAATAGCATTAGCTGGGATATTGCCGCTGTTATTGATGATATTAAGCGGAAAATTTCTGAACCTACAAACTGCAGAATTCTTTTTGTTTTTGCTAGCAGAATATGCAACAGAGTGGCCCACTGGCTGTCGAAGAACGAAATAGCATTAGCTAGGGGCTGTGGTCATTTGTTCATGCCAAGGGAATTGCAAAGGATCATTGCTGGAGAAGCTACAGCTCAGTAGGCTGGAGAGTATTTCTTAGCTGCTTTTTATTTTGTTTTGCTTTAGATAGCACTAAGTTTTTTTCTGTTTTTTTGTTTGGTTGGGCTTAGTTTCGTGTTTTCAGCCCATTTTAGTTTAAGAGGTTACTGTTATGGTTTCCTCAGTGTGCTAGAGTTTAGCACTAGGTATTTTGGGGGTCTCTTTTGACCTGTTGGTTTGGTCGTTGTTCTGGTTTCTTGTGCTTGCCGCTGGCTTTTGATTCTACTTATTTCTAAAAAAAAAAAAAAAAAATGAAGGAAATAGGTGATATATAGTCATGATAACCTTCAATCTCCCAACAATGTGAAGCTGGAAATTAAGTAAATGATTACATATCAAAATTGTCCATACTTGTATCCTCGTTTTATTAAAAACAGTTGTGTTTCTTTATTAATATAGTCATGAAATGTTTATTTTAATTTTTTAGTTGTATTAACATTTTAATTGTTTATACATGATAAAAAAAATTTGATGATAAGTCTGATTTTTATTTTTTATTAAATTTTTTAATAAAATGATGGAATATAATACTAAAAATATTACATGTATTAACAAATTATTATAAAATAAAATAATTAAAAGAAATTTTACAAATATCAATTAAATTAATAAAGTAGAATTTTTTGATGTAAAGTAATTAAGTCATTATCTCTAATATAAATAATTGAGTAAAATTTATAAATGAGGACAATGTAATAATCTCTACCAAAGTTAAAAAAATTACAATAAAAAGTAAATATGAAAGATGATGATACAAGTATCTTTGTACTTTAAAAACATTAATAATGGAATGTGAATATAAAATATTGGAGTACAAAAATCACCACCCTTTACTAATTTATGACTTATATAAGTGGTTTTTTCATTATAACAACAGCAATTTGTTTTTTAAATGCAGTTTTCAATACAATTGAAATGTCTACTTCCACTTTCTCCATTGTCAGTCTTCTTCCTGCTGTTTAAGCGAACAAACAAATTAATAATCTTTGCAAAGTAAGAGGTTATAATCTCTTTTCCTCTTTACTGTTTCTTTTTAATCCTTGTTTCCTTTTGCAAAATTCCATATTTGTTTTTTTTTTTTCCTTCATAGTTCTCATTTGTTCCGAAAGCTCTTTTACTTTCTTTCTTTGTGTTCAGTTTAATTAGTTGCTATCATTTTGCTATCAAACAACTCGCTAGCAGCTAGATTGATTTACAACCTTCCTTTCAAAATCATCTCTCCAAAAGTAAATTAAAAAAAAAAAAAGCCCGAAAGCAAAATTAAGTGATTTCCTGAACTTCTGAAACTTTCAACAAACTATAATCTCTTTTCCTGTTTATTATTTCCTTTCTTACTCTTTGTTTACCTTTGCAAAATTCTTTTTTTTTTTTTTTTTTTGCTTCCCAGTTCTCATTTGTTCCAAAAGCTTTTTTTACTTTCTTTCTTTCTTTGTGTTCAGTTTAATTAGTTGCTATCATTTTGTTTGTTTGTTGAATTTAAGATAATTGTTTTCTGTTTGCGTTTTTTCTTTTTGAGTTAAAAAAAAAAAAAATCTTATTTGATTTTAAGGACACATAAAAACTATTTCTATAAAAAAACGAGATTTTAATCTGAAAAAAAAATTTGAAAGAAAAAAAAAAAAAGAATAGCAGGAAATGGAGATTGTATCTTCCGTTGCATCAAAAGTGACGGAGTTGTTATTTGATCCCATAGTACGCCAAATCAGTTACATATGGAACTATAATAGCAACATCCAAATCCTAAGAGATGACGTCGAGATGCTCAAAGCCGAAGAACAAGAGTTACAGCGCCAGGTGGAGGCGGCTCAAAGGAATGGGGAAAATATTGAAGCTGTTGTTGAGATTTGGATGAAACGCGCGGGTCAAATAGCTGCTGATGCAGACAAAATTCTCCTTCAAAATGAGACAGCAAGTAAGACGTGCTTCATTAGGTTGTGTCCTAACTTTAAGACTCGCCATCAGCTTGGAAGAAGGGCCGCGAAGCAGATACCAGATATTGCTAAAGTCAGAGGAGAAAATGTATTTAAGGAGATTTCATACACTGATGCTCCACAAGGAATGGTTCCTTTCAAAAATCACGAAGATTTTGGATCAAGAGAGTCTGTTTTGGAGGACATTGTACTGGCCTTGAAGGATACCGATACCAGTTCTGTTGGGGTGTATGGGATGAGTGGGGTGGGTAAAACCACGCTTGTCAAAGAGGTTGCTTCTCGAGTCAGGGAACAGGGGATTTTCAAAGTGGTTGTTATGGCGAAAGTAACCTACAAGCCAGATATCACAGCAATCCAACAAGAAATTGCAGATTGGCTGGAGTACAAATTGGAGGTGAAGTCTGTTACCGTACGTGCAGAAAAGTTGAAGGAGCGGCTCAGAAGAGAGGAAAAAATTCTAGTAATT
The DNA here is from genome assembly GCA_949634005.1 of Mallotus japonicus. Taxonomy (NCBI): domain Eukaryota; kingdom Viridiplantae; phylum Streptophyta; class Magnoliopsida; order Malpighiales; family Euphorbiaceae; genus Mallotus; species Mallotus japonicus. The sequence goes on along the minus strand of CATIWK010024162.1, from coordinate 12,891 downwards.
TTAGATGATATTTGGTCAGCAGTCAGCCTGGAGGAAATAGGGATTCCTTGCGGGAGAGGATGTAGGACTCTGATGACATCCAGGAATTCGGAGGATACAGGCATGCCTCGGGAGACAGAATGCAGGATTCTAATGACATCCAGGAATCGAAATGTATTGTTGGAGATGAATGTGAAGAGAGATTTCCTGCTTCACGTTTTAAAAGATGAAGAGGCATGGACTCTATTTGAGAAGACCGTGGGAAATTTAGAAGACGAGGAGATACGACGTAAAGCTTTCGAAGTGGCAAAGAGATGTGCAGGTTTGCCACTTTTGATTGTGACAGTTGCGGCAGCTTTGAGAGACAAGGAGTTGGCTGAATGGTCGGACGCCTTGGAACGGCTTAAACAGGTTGGCAATGATGACATCGCTGGTAAAGTTAAGTCGGCATTAAAGCTGAGTTACAACCACTTAAAAGGTGATGAAATCAAGTACTTGTTCTTACTTTGTGCACAACTTCCTCCTTATAACATCAATGTCAGGGAGTTGATGAGATACTCTGTGGGATTGGATCTGTTTAAGCAGAGTAATACGCTGGAAAAAGTGAAAGACAGACTACATAGGTTGATTAATGATCTTAAAGCCTCTTGTATGTTGCTACAAGGTGACAAGCATGGAAGTTTCAAGATGCATGATGTCATTCACAATTTTGCAATCTCAGTTGCATCCGAAGAGAGCCAGGTCTTCACTGTATCATACGACAATGAATTGGAAAAATGGCCAGAGACAGATAAGCTTCAACAGTACACTGCAATCTCTTTGCCCTTTTGCAAAATCCCAAGGTTTCCTACAGAATTTTCATGTCCCAAACTCAAATCATTTTTATTGCATTCCAAAGACAATTCCCAAAAGGTATCAAACAATTTTTTTAAAGAAATGCAGCAACTTGAAGTCATGTCTCTGAAATTTTTCCATTTATCACCATTGCCCTCATCACTTGAGGTTCTTCAAAATCTTCAAACACTGTGTCTAGATAATTGTGTTTTAGAGGACATAGCTATGGTTGGAGAACTAAAAAATTTACGAGTTCTCAGCTTTATGGGTTCTAATATAGTTCAATTGCCAATAGAACTGAGGCAATTAAATTGTCTGACGCTATTAGATTTGACCAATTGTTCAAGTCTTAAAGTGATTCCGCCAAATCTCTTGTCAGGCTTGTCACAATTAGAGGACTTGTATATGGGAAATAGCTTTTCCAAATGGGATGAGAAGGGAGAACAAAATGCAAGCCTGGCTGAATTGAAGGCTTTGTCGAAGCTAGTGACCTTAGACTTGCATATCGTTGACGCAAAGATCTTGCCCAGAGATCTATTTTCTGGAAAGTTAAAGAGATTCAGAATTTTTATCGGAGACAACAACTATTGGTGGGATTGGTCCGACGAGTATGAAATTTCAAAAACGCTGAAACTCAACTTCAACACAGGCATTAATCAATTGTTGGTAAAAGTGAAGGAGCTCCTGAAGATAACCGAAGATCTGTACTTGTATGAGCTGACAGTTGGGACGAATGTCCTCTACGAATTAGATCAGGAAGGTTTCCCTCTTTTGAAACATCTCCATGTTAATGGCAATTCCAAAATTCAATATTTGGTGGACTCAACCGGGATGTGCCCGCACGTTGCTTTCCCGAAGTTGGAGTCCTTGTTTCTTGACTCTTTGATCAACTTGGAGAAGATCTGTCGCAGCCCTCCTATGTCGGAGGCTTTCAGAAGCTTAAGTAAGTTAAACGTGAGCAACTGCAACAAATTGAAAAACATCTTTACTTTCTCCATGGCTAGAGGACTTAGGCGACTAGAAGAAATCAATGTCAGCCGGTGTAAACTCGTGGAAGAGATCATTTCGGGCGAAATTGGAGAAGATGAAGCGTTGGAGTTCCCAAAATTACATGCCTTGACACTGGAATATCTACCTCAGATCTCGAGCTTTATCTCCCAATCGAAGCCCTTACCTAGTGCTGCTTCAAGAGAAATTGTATCTCAGGATGATGAACTTGAATCTGCCCTGCCCCTTTTTAATACAAAGGTATGGCTTATTATTCCTTTTTATCTATCAGTGAATCTTTCTTCTTTAAAATCATGGAAGAAATAATTGCTATGAACTCTCTGAACAATTTTTTTTTTTATGCAGATTAAATTCCCCAATTTGGCAGAGTTAAAGCTGTCTTCCATCACAGTGGAGAAGATATGGAGCAATCAGCTTACAGACTTATCTTCATGCATTAATAAATTATCAACATTGATTGTTTTTGGCTGTGAGAACTTAAAATATTTGTTTTCATCTAGCATGATTAAAAGTTTTGCACCACTCAAAAAGCTTGAGATATGTGATTGCAACTCTATGGAAAAAATAATAGCTACACATGGATCAGGAGTTGGAGAAATGACAAGGACCAAGATTCGATTTGGAAAACTAGAGTTCTTGAAACTCAAAAAACTTCCAAAGTTGGTTAACTTTTGCACTTGTAGCTTCATCGAATGCCCCTCCTTGAAGGTGTTGCGAATAGAAAGTTGTCCTCAACTGAAGACATTCATTCCGAATAGCTCAAGTACAGATGGTGAATTTGGACAAACAAACTTGGCTCTTCTTGATGAAAAGGTACTGTGCTCTTCTCCTACAGTTCTTTAAAGTTTTGCAGCTAATAATTAATAATAAATTCCCCAACTACTCCATCCATTCCATTTCAATTGTCTTTTAAGGTAGTATCACAAAGATTAAGATCATATTTAATAGACATAATTATAAGTACAAATGACTATGTTACCCTTTTTTAAAATGATTAAAAGTTAGTGTGAATTACAATTAATCCAATAGAATACTTACTCTAGAACCAAGATAAGGGTAAAATTGGAAAAAATTTATTTTTTATTGATAATCTAAAAAAGTAATTTGAAGTGGAACAAATTCTATTTTGTTAAAAGACAATTGGAATGGAACGGGAGGAGTATCAAATTTTGTTATTTCCAATTCTTTTTGTTAAATATGAAAGGTTTTTCGGATTTGACAGAAATTAATTTCTCGCTCTTTCAAATTTGGAGGATTCATTTTACACCTAATTAATGAATATAGGTGTGAAATGTCTGAAAATTACAACTTTCAAGAAATTAGTTTCAAGAAATTATTTTTTAAAGAAAAATAAATAAGTTAGTTTTTCATTAGAGTCCTTCAGTATAAATGTGTGTATCTATATAAATAAAATTATAATCGTAAGATTAATACTTATTTAATTATAGTCATTAATGCATATTACGAGTATTGATACACAAGGATAATCACTGGTTATAATTAAATAAAAATTAATCTGACGGTTCTAATTCGATTTGTATAGATACAAATGTTCTCTTGTCCCTCTAACTAAAAATTATAAGTTTAAAAAAACTAAAAATTATAAATAGGTCCCTCAATTTTCGCCCTAAAGAATCTTTAGTTCTTTAAATTTGAAAATGACATGATATTTTGATTTTTAGCAAATTAATTTTTAGAGTCATTCTATGGTCCCCTTAGTGATATACTATGTACGTAGCATGGACATGGAAAACGAGGCTGAATATTTTCAAAACATTTTAAAAAAATATAGGAAACATAATATTGTGATTAATTTATAAATATTAAAATTATAGGGTTAAATTTATAAATATGAAAAAATTATAGAGATCGATTTATAAATATCAATTAGATCCTTCCAAAATCTACTTTTCATGACTAGTGATATTTATTATCACTAAATATAATTATAGAACACTAAAAATAATATAAAGATCTTCTATAGCAGTTGATAACATGTAAATTCACAATATTCATTAGCAATTTTTATATATCAATTTACAAAATCTTTTATTTCATTAGCATCTCATTCCCAATGAAAACCTACTAAATTGCGCAAAAACAGAAATATGAGGAAACATAAAAATAGTAAGATATAGATATATAAATAAATATTAAAAATATGTATAGATATATAAATATAAATTTTATGCATAAATATTAAAATTTTATTTATTATTAAGAAAATATGAAATCTTTTTTAAATTTATTTTCTTTGTTATCTAAGAAAAACTAAAAAAATATATTTTCAAGTTGGAAACAAATTTTCTTTCCAAATTGAAAGCTGATTTTTTAATTTTTCATATGTGTGAAAACTGCCTAGAAACATTTTTGAGGAGTTAAAGTTTCTGACTTAGAGAAATAGCTATTAATTAAAGTTTCCATGCATCATAGGTGATATTTAAAATTTAAATTTTTAACCACTGGATGATAGAAAATTAGATCATATTAATTATAAATAATAACTTGCTACTTGAATAACCAATTGTAAAACTAGACGTTATTAATTTTTTTTTTTTTGCATTACATTTTTCTCTTTTATTTTTTTTACATTTTTTATGTTTATGTCTTTTTTTGTGACATATCTAAAATACAATGATTTTTTATTTATCTTATAGCAATAGCATTTTTATGTATTAAGTCTTTATATTGTATCAAATTTAATCAAATAAAACTACTATTTTAAAACTAAAGTTTCATTTACCTTTAAAAATAAAATAATAATTAATTAAATAACAACATTACTATCAAAAAAATGTGATGGATTATAGTTTAAAACTAATTCCAAAATAATTGATAATTATTAGATTTAGTTAAAAAATTAAAAATAATAAAAATTCGCTCGCTTATGAATCTTATTATATGTATGCGGTCTTGTTTATTTATTTATATATTTTTGCAACTTATCATCTAAATAAAGCTTGTATTGTAATGCAAGGTTGCATTTCCTGAGTTGGAGGAGTTGCAAATTATAGACATGTGTAACTTGAAACATGTATGGAAATGGAGCATTGAGGATCCCACAACAATTGTTCGGGAATGTCCAAGTCTGAAAAGTCTCTTCACAGCTTCAATTGCTAGAAATCTTCAGGGACTAGAAGTACTTAAATTTGTGATTCCTCAGCTGAAGACCTTGCATCTTGAGAGACTAGAACAGCTAAAGAGTTTTTACTCTGGAAGTCACACTTTAAGATGTCCAAAGCTGCAAAATTTGACGGTTTGCGAATGTAAAAGATTGAAGATTTTTTATTCACAAGCAGAAGAAGGCATGCAAAGTTCTTCAAATATGGCGCTCTTCTCTTCTATAGAGGTATTTTATATCTGGCCTTTACAGTGTCATGTTATCTATATCTTAATCATTAAATTTTAATCTTCTAAACTAAACTAATTTATTATATACTAAACCATTCAGTTATACTTATTGTAGTAACCCGTTACCTATTAAAAATGTTTAAATTTCTTCTTAAAATAATATTAAGATATGATATTTTTTTTAATGAATATCGACCCCTTACACTATTATTATCCTATAAAATACTTTAAATTAATTATATATATATATATATATATATATATACACACACACATGTGACTTGTAATAATTGTACTCATCATTAAATTTAACTTGAATTTAGTATATATATTTATGAGATTTGTAGATTTTTATTATATTAAATTATTTATATACTAATATATATTTATAATAGTTAAACTTAATTTTTTAAATTAAAAAATTATAACATATATTTATTACAATTTAAAATTATATACAAATACAATTGTAACACCATGTACTCTTATTATTATTACACATCATATTATCTCATATTATTATTACTACTAAGTATCATTTGTTCACTTGTAGATACTATACACATATATATATGTGTATACATACATACATACATTTACATTAACTAGTAGCATATGAATGTTACAAGGAGAGAGAGAGAGTGGGTTTGGCCGATAACCTATGCTCCATGCTCTAACTACCATGCTTCATGCTTCAAAATGGCCCAAAACTAGAGTTCTCAATCTAAAAAATAATTGCGATTTGATGAGTCGCGACTCAATGAATATAAACATCAATTAAATTCTAAATGCTACTTAAACAAAAAGCTCAATCATCTTATAGAACAAATACAAGGTTCAAATATTGCATATGCATGTGCTTTTGTTTGTTTTATTTGTTGTGACCTTGCAAGACAATACTGCACCCAGGTTCAAGTGAAACAAGTGACAAGTGACAAGTGACAATTGACAATTGATTTTACTGGCCAGCATATAACAAGTGAATCAAGTGATATCCTTTGATTATTAACATTTGCCAAGTGATTTGCAAGTATTAGTCAAGCTGGTCACAATATCCTCTTATATCCATATGCAAATGATCAAGTGCAATTGTATAACAAGTAATTACTACAATCATAAATTTATCATTTGTCATATATCCACATAGCACAAACATAAACAATATATAATTCTTCAATATTCAATAGGGCATAGAGAACCCAATTGAAGTTTTATAGAAAACAAATTTCAGTCAAGCCACAAATCACAAATTCACATTCATAATCACATAATCACACAATTGCACATTAGAATTCAATTGATGTATATACTCACTTCCTTAGGTAACAAACACTTTATGGACGATTTGTATTACCTTCTCGAGTTTCTCCAATGCTTTGAGATCCTAAAATATAACATATATTTGATCAAAAGTATGTCTACAATGAGTGTTCATGCTTATTATGCAATTAGGATATGTTCTATACATGTAAGCCTAACATTTATACATATTCTTCCTTATTGGACAACTTGACCTTGCTAGACCTAAGAGTCAATAACTTTCACCAAACAATTCCAAATTCTTGATTCTTTTTTTCTAGGTAACTAGACATTCTTCCTTATTGGACAGCTGACCTTGCTAGACCTAAGAGTCAATAACTTTCACCAAACAATTCCAAATTCTTGATTCTTTTTTTCTAGATAACTAGACACACAAGGCTACAACATATCCAAAAATCAGCTCATTATATGCCAGAACAATAAATGGTGAATTTTTTGAATTCAGACCTGTGTTCTGCACAAAAATAGTTTACGCAGATCTCATTCAATTTAGAATTTCTCAAGTTATACAAGTCCAATTGCAAAACCAGTTTTCAGGATTTTTTTTAACACATAAAGGAACAACTTTCATGTTTTATACTTTATCTAATTCAGCCTCTAAGGCCCTCATATTATCTGAGAAAAATTAGACTACCTACAGACATAACAAGCAGAACCAGCCCCACTCCAAGGACGATTTCTCATTACACACATATTATTTACAAAACTGCATCATACGGTTTTAGATAACATATAAAGGAACAAAATTCATGTTTATCACTTTATCTAAATCAGTCTCTAACATCCTCAAAATAACCAATCAACATCAGGTAGTCTGCTGGAACTACTACCCAAACCAGTCCCAAATAAACTACCATAGAATTTCACATACTTATTATTTCACAAAACCCTTTTAAAGGCATAAAGATAAGACATAAACCTACAAATTTCATGTTTTGCACTTCCCCTAATTCCTCTTTTATGGCTATGAAAACTAGAGTGCAATTTTCTGCTGTAAACCAAAATTCTCAGCATAAACAGTACATTATTTATCAAAATCAATAAATTAAACTATTTCCCTCTTAATTCTTCCTAATTACCCTGATCAGCATGTCATGAGGGAAGAATTACATAAAGAAAATAAGATGAAATCACTTACCTTTGGCAAAATTAGAAAACCCTATAATTCTTCCCTTTTCTTTCTTCTTCTTTTTCTCTTTTTCTCTTTTTCTTCTTTTTTCATTTTTCTTTTCTTCTTCTCTTTTTTTTTTTCTCTTCCAGCCCCCTTTTATTTATTTACCAAGGCTATTCCCTTTTTAGCCCCTAAACTTACTCTTTATTACTTTTAACTATCCTTTTCTTTATTTTTAGAAAAAAATATATCACACAAGTCATGCATTATGTCATATTCTACATTTTCACATATATGATACGTTATGCATGTGAAATGCACATGTTCAAATGAGAGATTTCATGATGCATATGTTCATACAATACTAGTAATGGGTGAAGATAGGGATGTTACAACAATAAATCTCTATATAAATTTTTTTAATATAGTGGAGGAGGAAAATCTCAAAAAAAAAAAAAAAAAAACAAAAAACACTAGCAGTTAACTGCTTGGGGCAAAGCTGCCACAATCAAGCCCTCGTGAAGCGTAGTATCATGAGGAGGATGACTAAGAATAGTAACACCTCTAATTTGAGAAGGATTTTGGTTAGCTACGAAATCTGCAACTCTTGTGATAGATATGCCGAACTTTGATCTCACAATCTTTCTTTAACAGAGAATTGCAAGTTTGAATGAGATTTGTATAAATTTATATACTCTATACTTCAGGCGATAGATCTTTTTCCAGATTATTTTTAAGCTTTTATTTTTTAGTTTATTTTGATTCCATAAAAAAATAACTGAGATCATATCCAAAGAAAATTAATTTTTCAGAAAACAACTCATTATATTCTATAAACTTCAATCCATTGCTTTATTATGAATATGTTTGCTGCATTAATAAGGCCAATCATCTTTTATATCTTTCTTTTTTCTATTATTTTTTTTTTGTTCTACACAATATTTTAATTCATATATAAATCAATCCATACTTATTTGTCTTTTTAAAATTTTTATATTAGTTTTTTGGTGCTTTCTATGCTTACTTTATTTCAAAACAAAGTAATGTATTTTGTTTAGGAAAATTTATCTATATTTATAAAAAACGTGAAAAAGTATTGTGCTTTTTTTTAAACTAACATCATTTTTTGTAAATATAAAATTATAGTGCTTTTTCATTATAACTTGATATATTTTACATTAAATTGTTGCACTTTAGAAAAATAAATTACTTTTTATGAAATTAATTTTTATAGTTTTTACAATTATAAAAATTGAAATTATTTTAACTATTTTTACATAAAATTATTTTAAATTAACAAAAAATAGTTTACAAAAATATATCAAGTTATAATAAAAAAAAATATTAATTCTTACACTTAGAAATTATAATGTTATTTCACAAAAATAATAATCTTTTCATATTTTTCCTCAATAAAATAAATTTTTCTAAACTAAAATTTTTTCCTTACAAAAATACCAATCTAAAAAAACATTTTCAACTGATAAAGTAGCATTAACACTTATAAAAAAAAATTCTACAATTATAACAATTAATTCCATAAAAATGGCGTAATTCCTTTACAAAGTAACAATTCAACAAAAAAATTATCAAGTTATAATTAAAAAAATACTAATTCTTATATTCATGAAGAATAATATTATTTTACAAAAAGTAAAACTAAATCCTTACATTTTTCATAAATTTTGATAAATTTTTTCAAATAAAGTGAGTTACTTTGTTTTGAAATGAAGTAACGGTAGAAAACACCTAATTTTTTATACCGACCCATCTCTTTGTTTAATAATGTAATTATATATTCATAGATCATAACATGTGATCATAAAAGTGTTTAATATATATTAATATTTTAATTTCGATAAATACAGATTTTATTTAAGGAAGTTCATGATATGTATTCTCAACTTTAATGATGCTATATGATAAATGATAATACTGCAATAAATTAAGTTTGTGCTATGCCCCCGCAGGCTTGGCTTGGGGGCATATGTGGTGGGTCTCAGGTTCGAGCGCCATCTTCTCTCCTCCCCTATTGTAATTGATAAAAAAAAAAAAGTTTGTACTATTATTTCTTTTGGACAATATTGGAGTTACTCTCATATACATTTTTTTTTTAATTGTACAAAACACACACAACACAACACACTAAGTAAAAAGTATAGCATATACACTCCTTTACAAAATTATGGTAAGAAATAGGATACAATTGGATAAATTTTATAGATGGTCAGTAAATTTTGTACTTAATTACAATTTCATTACAAAAATTCAATTTGCATCTTTTTAGTTACCAAAGTTTTATTTATATTTCATGTATAGTCCATATAATATATTTTTGTTTATAAACAATCCACTATTATCATTTTAGTCCAAAATTTGAAAATAGTATACAAATAAGTTCATATATTATTCCTAAATTAAAATAATAAATTATTTAAATATATTAGTAGTATACAAATATTTTATTAATTTATAGTTTATTATACAAAAAGTTAAAAATGAAGATAAATATTAATATTTTCCTTATTCACTAACCAAATAATGTTTTCAAATTATTTTAGGAAGAAGTTATTCATCGTTCGAAATAATTTTTAGTTTTTCCATTAAATTTTATATGAATATAAAAAAATGAACTTATTTGTATGCTATCTTCAGATTTTGAAGTATAATGGTAATGATAGATTGTTTATGAAGTGAAAAATATTATAAAGACTATTTATGAAAGCTAAATAAAAATTTGGTAACTAAAAAAATATAAATTAAAGTTAATTGTAATCAAACACAAAGTTCAGTGACCGTCTACAAAATTTATCCAGATACACTCTTCACAAAATCATGGCAATTTTAAATTGTCATTTGCTACCCTTGGTGATGCAACCATTTGTTATGTAATCATATATATATATATATAATTTTACAAATATTTATTTGAAAAAAGAAAATAAATAATTTATAAAAAAAAATAAACAATTATACAAACTAAAAATAAGGTCATGAAAAGGATAAAATTATAAAAATTATGTACAAAAGCAAAATATATATATATATATATATATATATATATAGAGAGAGAGAGACCTATTTTCTAAAGTCTAGCTGAGAACATTTCGATCCAAAAAAAATTATATATTTACGTTTCAGTCATGTAAAATAAACTATGCAAATATATGTAATTTTAAACCTAGGCGCCTGAGCAAAAAAAATTATATATTTACGTTTCAGTTATGTAAATTAAATCTCTCTGATTGTAGAACAAAAGATCATATTTGCTGTGGTGTCAACTGTCAAGTTCAACTGAGGTGATTTTATTTATATTTTTTTATCTTTTAATTTATAGGTTATACCCAGCTTCATTAGATTAGACAACGCAAGGATTCGACAAGGTCAATTTCTTCACCTCGGAAGCTTTGGTGATACTTCATTCAATTTTCCATTCCATGTCCTTCGGGTATTCCAAAATGTGGATCATCTTATTTTAGAATATAGTTCTTGGAAAGAGATTTTCCCAAATGGAATAATTATTGATGACGAGGATGCAATTGCTCTAGCAAGGATACGCTTTTTAAAACTTTCCCGCCTTTTTCAACTGAGGCATTTATGGAACCAAGATTCCCAACATGGCCAACTTCTTCCAAAACTTGAATCTCTAGAGATAGATGCTTGTGATGGATTGAATAACTTGGCACTATCCTCTGCATCTTTCCAGAATCTTACAACTTTGAATGTAAGTCACTGCAATGGATTAAAAAACTTGGTAACAACCTCTACTGCTAAAGGGATGGTGAATCTCACCCATATCATTGTACAAGACTGCAAAATGGTGATAGAAATTGTAGCAGACGAATGCCAATCAGGAAGTGTGATTATTTTTGAAAAATTGACAAGTCTGAAGCTTCTTCATTTAAGAAGCCTCACTAGCTTCTCCCCATCAACAAACTGCACCATCAAAATCCCATCTTTGGAAGAAGTAGTTGTGTCACAGTGCCCCAAGATGAAGGTCTTCTCTCATGGAGTCGTCAGCTCTCCGAAGCTACAAAAAGTACATATAACTGCTGAGATGAATGAATGCCGTTGGGTTAAGGACCTTAACACCACGATCCAACTATTACATGCACAAATGGTATGCGTTCCTTCTCTTAATTCCCCCTTAATTGTATGTAGTTTTCTATATTTAGGTTTCTAATTGACAAAATTTCACCTTGACACATAGGTTGGATTCAGTGGCATCGAGCAGCTGACGCTCTCTGAGTTTCCACAACTGAAAAATGTTTGGCTTGACCAATCACTTTCAGTCAATTCCTTAATCAGGTTAAAAGAGTTTGTGGTAGATGACTTTGAAATTTTCTCGGTTGCTGTTCCATCCAATCTACTACCATGTCTTAATGAATTGCGAAAGCTTGAGGTTAGGAATTGCGATTATGTGGAACAGGTTTTTGGTCCAGCATTGCCAAATGTTGATGGACAATATTTTGAGCTTTTGTCCCAGTTAAAGGAATTGCAATTTGATTGATCTGCCAAGGCTGAGGCAGGTTTGGAGTGAGGTTCCTGAAAAATTTTTGGACTTCAAGAAGCTTGAAGTGCTTAAAATCCACAACTGCAAGAGTCTGAGAAAAGTATTTACTCCTGCTATGTGCTTGGACTTTGTGCAACTACGAAATGTAGAAGTGAAAAACTGTGATATGGTTGAATTTATCGTGGCAGAAGATGGTGCGGTGGAAGGAACGTCCGTAAATGAGATCAAATTTCCTCTTCTGAACTCTATCACTCTCGAGTCTTTGCCTAGATTAAACAATTTCAATCCTGGAAGTGGTGTTGTGCATTGTCCAACTTTGGAAGCAGTTACTATTGTTGATTGTCCAACTACTTTTGCTTCCGCATTCTTAAGGCTACTAGAATCACTTAAAACTGATGAAATTGCCGAAGCGAAGGTCAGTTCATACATATATAGCTCGGGCAGTGTTAAAAAAAGAAAATCACTAAAAAAAATAAAGAAATAATTAAAAAAGATAATAACTATCTTAATTTTATCTTATCAAGGAAATTTGTATGGAGTATATTTTAAACAAATTAATTTTCCTTATTGGTTATGTCTTTTTTAATCTTAAATTGAAAGCTACAATAATTTCAACAATTTTTTCTGTATGCAGATTATATTCCCTAGTTTGACGGATTTAAGATTGGTTTCCATTGGAGTGGAGAAAATCTGGAGCAACCAACTAATTGAACTGTCTCAGCACATTCAAAAATTAACAACATTGGTTGTTGATGGTTGTGGGAATTTGAACTAT
>CATIWK010024158.1:0-12733 GCA_949634005.1 Mallotus japonicus | reverse complement strand
TAGTAAAACTGGGCATCAGAAAACTTAACCACATCAGAGATTATGCAACCAATGAAAACGATAGATTTTTCACATTACAAGCTTTACATCTCTTTTGTTTTTTATTTTTCAAATCCTGTGGTTATTGGAGTTGGAAAAGTCGTGCAATGCAAAACTAGTCAGTTATCAGCCTTTGTTTCCAATTATTTCCTTCAAGGGCAATACCTCCACAAGCTACTAATTACTTTAGGCAATGATCCTAACATAAGATAAATGCAGCGATCAAAATAGAAGTGTACATTGAACAAAGGGAAAACCAAGCTAGTGACAGCATAGATGTCACAGGCAGGCTGTATGTTACAGTCTGATTGCCAGACTGTATTGCTCTGACAGTCAGACCATGTTACAGGCTGTGTTACAGGCAGCAGTCTGCATGTTGCAGGCTGCACAAGTTGTAGGCTGCAATCTGACATGTTACAGGCTGCACAAGTTGTGTTTGTTAGGTCTGATATGGTAGGTAGAATGGCAGTGAATTTGTAGGCTGCAGTCTAACATGTTACAGTCTGATATGGTAGGTAGAATGGCAGTAAATTATGGAGATTATTGTCTCCTAAGCTTGTATATATATACCTATACATTGAATGAAAGAAAGCAAGGTAATTCAGCTCTTATTATCTGATTTCCTAGAAAGATAAAAACATCTTTCAATTCAATCTAATTGACAAATATTTTCAAATATCAATCAAAAAATGGAAAGTTTGTGCATTCTTGCTCCCAATCAGATCATGTGAGATGACCCCTAACCTTTACATGTCATCCACAGGGACTCTTAGGGTTCAACCAAGAACTTCTGCTGTAAATGTTCAAAAACCTTTACATTTCACCAAAACAAATCTGATTTCTGCTTATATAAATGCAAGAAATTTTCCCTTTGAAGACCTAATCAACCCTGCAATCAATTATGAGGAGAACTGAAAAAAACAAATCTTGAAGCGACTGCTCAAGGTAATCAGACCTTTGCTATAATCAGCCCTACGTGCAATACAATGATACCCAATCATCCATATAAACCCTAAAACTGAAATAAACGTTACCTTTTTTGGTCTTACACTCTTCTGCTACCTATATCACTTTTTTGAGAGTTTTTCAACCCCTCTTTGCTGTCCCACATCATAAAGCCAATCCATCTAACATATAATGTTTGATGAAGCACATTCATTATTGAAGATAAGAAGGCACATAAGTTCCAAAAATGCAAACATTCAGTAGATCTAGGAATAATAATGAAAAGCATTTACACTTTCAACTCAACTGTGTCTTAATCCTACAATAATTGGAATCAGCTATAGAGAACCTTCTTCTCCATTAATACCCCTGAAATAAATATATCACAAAATGTTGACAATGCAAGCATAGGAAACTATCATTTTAGACTTTAACCCAAATTTTTTAATAATTATGGGAAAGAAGCTTCTTGAGGTAGTTCTCTTGTACAGCAAGGCTATTTTGATGTCCATGAATTTGATACAATGGAGCAGGCATTTGGTGCATTTAGGCGGATTTGCAAACAAACACTTAAAAAATTTAAGCAATATTGGTGTCGCAACGTCTTGATTAGAATCAACTATTAATGTGCAATTGAACAAAAACAACTATGAGCATTAGTTATTACCTAAATAACTGAAAGTTTTGCGGGGCAGCTTCAGTAGGAGATCTCTGAGAAGAAAATCCATCTTCAAAAGTATTAAATGAAGAAACAGCACCAGTCCCAAACCCTGACAAAGGCATAGATTGAATACTAGATATGACTGTCGCTGCAACAGGGCTAATCCTCCTGGATGTTCTGTAGGCCACACCTAATAGTGCCCCTCCATGCAAGCCGATGACCTAAAAGAGATCATAATCAGTTAAATTACCCTTGTTCTCATTATCACTATTGGTAAACAGAGAAGAAAACCAACAAAGTTCCATAAACTCCAAAAATTCTTGTCCAAATCACTTCACAAATGTCATAAAAAGCAACACTTTCCTCATGACTACAAAAGGGTAGATCCATGCAACAACATGGTGAACAAGTATCAACCTAAAAGTACAGGGAGCACATAGAATGCACACACATCCACAAAGCAAAGTGCATACAATCTTCTGATAATTATTATGGAGTGATCACCGTAGATCTTTAAAATCACCACTTGGCATCATGGAACTTTAACTTCAGTGAAAAGTTAATGCCAAAAGTGACTTTAGGTAAATCTTGTGCCAAGTATTCACTAAATCAACAAAGAAGATGATGGGAGAAAAATATATAGGCTCAAATACTCTAGAAAACCTCAATTCCATTTGTATTTAATTTTTAGTAGTACTGAGGAAAACTTGAAAATTATGCATGTGATGCAGATGCAGCAGAAATATTGACTTCCAGCACCAAAAAAAAATCAGCATAATACAAATTAGCCTGAGATCCAACTCAACATAGTTAAGGAACAATTCACATTGAATAGTTTTAGATCTAATGGAACTCAAGAACACCATAAACCAAGAGAAAGACATCATGTACCGGTTCAGAACGACTTCCTATGGACCTCATCAGGATATTTGATGTGCCATCATCAAGCAAGATACGGACTTGCACACTGGCTGAAGAAGCAGCACTAGCGGCTGCTGCAGCCGCCTGTGCTGCGGCTGCTGCTGCTTCTTTTGCTTTCCTTGAAGAAACTCCCTTGGGAATTACAGGAATTCTAGGAGCTAATGCAGATTCCAATATTGCAAATCTATCACGACATGTATCCCAAGCCAGAAGCCTTGCACTGCCTGAATCGACAATAGACCAGTCACTAACCTTGTATATAGAGAAGTATGGAATGTCAGGCCACACAATTGCAAGATATCTGCAACAGAAAATTCTGTGGTTAGAAAGCAATTCCACTGATACGCAGATATTCAGCTCCAAGAAAGAAATACCAAATCCTCTGATAAGAAAATAATAATTAAAAAAAAAACAATAACCACCCAACAGAAAAATCACAAAGCAAGAAAACAAGGCATGGAGAAAGGTAAAAGAAATAGATCCAATTTTATAGCCACCAGCTGTTTTGAGTTAATAATAAAAAAAAAAAAGAATTTATGGAATTAATATTATATCAAAACAAAGAGAAGCAAACTAACAATAACAACCAACCCAATTTCATCCATGCCTAAAACATCAAAAGAAACAACCAGCTACAAAATATGAATGGCATAGCAAAAGCCATTCAGAATGACACATGGCTCCACTGTTTAGCTGGCAGCCATTTGAGTAAATAATGATTTTCTGAGCATTTCATATTTCATAACAACAAAGAAGAAATAATAAAAAAATCACAGCAACTATATGTCCAAGTCCAAAAAATCAACAGTGTTAAAAGAGAAGATAGGAAACTTACTTCCCTGAACTGCTTAAAGAAAGAACTGAATATGAATCATGTGGAACAGGCGTACTAATGTGCTTCTTAATCTGCTTGACATGCAATGGATCAGATGAGTCTCCCTTGTACTTTCCTGTTTCAGATAAGGAGCCATTGCTTCCAAGAGAGAGATTTGTTGTGTTGGATAATTGAAAATTTAGTAGCTTCAATTCCCTTTCAACTACATAGACAGCAGAATGCTCCCTACTTCCTGATGGTGTTGGTAGAGCAGCTACAGCGGGAAGAGATTTGGGATCAAACTCACTAACAATTACGCCAATATTGGTTCCAGTAACAACAAGGTGAGGCTGTAAAGAATGCGCAGCCATACAATAAACCTGCAGTGACAACCCAATAATGTCAAACATTTTTGTTTATTTTCTTTGAAGGTGTCATATTACTGGTAGAAAAGCACAATTAGACAGCTTTTTTTCACTTAAAAAAGGAAAACAACCCTCAGAAGTAATAACAAAGATATGGTTGGTTTTCACTACAATTGAACTACAAAGTCTAGTAGTAGCAAATGACATGACAATTATATTATTACAGGATTGGTCAAGATGTGCTTAACCAGTTGGAAGTATTTTAGAAAGCAAGAGAGCACATCAACCTACATACTAGTTTGAACCAGGCAATAGGCACGTCATCCATGTGGATGCAATATTAGCATTGAATGCTAGAGCAGGGCTGCATGAATCATATCAGTATGGGATTCAGTTTAACAATCCAGGACCAAATCAGCCTATAATGGACTGAAATGGCTGCCCATACTGTGAATCTCTGAGAACAATTCTGGTTCAAATGAGTAAGTTTAGAAGTACATTGGTTAAAGACTCTCTAAAGAGTCTATATTGATTTGGGAAGTGAAATAGAACAAGTAGAGTGAGAAAAATGCACAGAAGTTAAAAATAAAAAAGAAAATGAGTTGTTACCCAATCCTCTATAACATATCACTAAATAACATATTGGGAGGCTAAACTTCCATTACGTATCAGCTGATACACCAATACGCTACTGATAATCAAAACCATAGAGTGACGACACTAGTTAAAAGAAGAACAAAAAAATACATGAAATGTTTTAGTTGCATCTTGACATCAACCTAATCTAAACTAACATCAAGAAAAACACTTAAAGAAAGTGAGAGATGGACGGAGTGAAAGGGAACCCCAAAAAGGCACCAAATCCAGATAAAGCTACTTCTAGAAAAAATTGGAACATCAATCCTATTTCAAACCAGTGAAACAACTAACCAAAACCATCAGAAGTCTTTGTTGAGAAGCTAAAGTTATTACTGCAGTTATAAATATAGAATCTTATCAGCTGCTAAAATTTACACTTAGAGACAAAGCATATTTTTATATTGGTTACTAATATTGTTACTTTCAGTTACAAAAAAACTGTTTCAATTGAAGCAAAAAAAAAATGCGCAAAGCATTAAGCTATAAAAGAAATAGACAGATATCATTTCCTAAGATAAGATGACTGAGATTCATTTTCCTAAAAGAAAAAGTGGAAGTCTTTGTTGTGCTAGACCCAAGATATGATTAATATGAACTTGGATGAATAATTAAAGTTTTACAAACAAAGGACCAGAAATCAAGTACGCACCCTAAGTTTCTTATTCGGTGCAAGAACTTGAGGAGGGATGAGTGAGGTAAGCTCGCACAATGGCCTTGTGAGGGCTGAATAGGTGGGGTGTTCAATGGCCCTGCAAAATGTTCAAATTAATTTATCCTTGTCAGCATACACCCCATGGATCAATCATCAAGAGCCATACTCAAAGGCTAGAACCATGAAAGAAAAAATTATACCATATATGTGAATCCTTTACGCAAGTTAATATATCAAGATTTGGCGCTCGAGGGTGGCACCAAGATGCCACGCTGTGGCAAGTCAGCTTTGGAACAGGTTTAAGTCTCCGCAACTCCTGTGCAAATGACATGTGCAAAGAAGAAAA
Organism: Mallotus japonicus; assembly: GCA_949634005.1. Taxonomy (NCBI): domain Eukaryota; kingdom Viridiplantae; phylum Streptophyta; class Magnoliopsida; order Malpighiales; family Euphorbiaceae; genus Mallotus; species Mallotus japonicus. The sequence goes on along the minus strand of CATIWK010024158.1, from coordinate 7,351 downwards.
ATTTTAAATAAAAAGCTAGGAAACAACAAATATATGAGACAAAGAAGAAAAACATGTCAGAGCCTTTGATGAAATCAACTTTTCTCACAGAGTACAACACCTTAAAGGATATTGTATCCCATATAGCTAATGTCTTATCTGCACCAATGGTAATAAGTTGCGGAGCACCTCCTATCACTCTGGAGAGTTCAACAGCCACGACTCCACCATCATGTGCCTAGTATGGAAATAAACAGATCAAAATCTACCTTAATTTACAAAATCAAAGAATGCATATCACATCTGCTCTCTATAGGTTGGAAAAATATTGAAGATATGCATGCATATAACATCTATACACAAAGATTTAGCAGAAATTAGAGATAAACATTAAAACTCCAAGCCACTCCCTAGAATACCAAGAAAAACTAAAAAGAAAAGCTACTTTAAAATGTTTCTACTTTTTTACTTTCATTCATAACAAAGAAAGTATTGAAAGAGTCATTGCACCTCTTTTCTAAAAACTATCATTGTACAGATCTTGTATATAGACACTACTGTGTCATGAATATACTCACATGGATTCAAGATAAATACGCATAAACAGACACCACATGAAGTGAATTACTTCATTAGTTGTTAGATATTGGAGGAATACAAGGAAAGAAAAAAAAATCTACCTTTAAGCTTAATTTGGGTACAAGCTCTCGTGAATCTTGACCTTGGTCTGCACTCCAAAGTACAAGTAAACCATCACTACCACCTGAGATAAGAAGTGCCTGCAATCCAATTTTATATGTATAAAAATAAATTTAAAGGGAAGTATATGCAGTAATCAATGACTTCAAGTCAAATAGAAGTAGATAGAAAAGTTACTTAATGACTTTAAATTAAATACAGATATCAACATACAAGTGCACATGCACACCATGCATATTCTTGCAACTGTGCAATATTATGACACAGTGTGCAATTCATGCAGATAGCAAACTGCAAGTATTATTTTGCAAATTACAAAAACACTGAAAAATAATCAGATGTAAAAGGTATCAAACAATAACTCATAAATGTTAGATTTCACATAAAGATAAATAATACTTCATGAGATAAACTGGAAGCAAAAGTTAATTACTATAAATTTGAATTGATGTACTCTTTAAGTTTCTTGGCTGTACTTAATTTGGGGGCAAATGCTAGAAAAAGAAATTGCAATAGTAACCTAATTATACCATTGACATCCTAGTGTGAATGAACTCCATAAATAGCATGGCTTGCTTTCAATTTTTACTGCACATATGTTGAAAAAATTGCTAGTCCTAGACATAATTCCTATGGAACTGCTAGTGTGATTTGATACCCAGTCCAAGATTTCTTCCTGCAATGCCTTGAATCACACACACACTCTCTCTCTCTCTCCCTCCTTCTCTGAGCATCCTTTATTTTAATTTCTCCCACCCTTTTGTAAGGATGTTCATATAAGCAAGCCTACAATCTCTCTCTCTCTCTCTCTCTCTCTCAGAGGAACTGCTGGTATAATTTGATACCCAATGCAAGATAACTTCATGCAATGCATTTAATCTCTCTCTCTCTCTCTCTCTGCATCCTTATTTTAATTTGTCCCACCCTTGCAAGGACGTTCATATAAGCAGCCTAAATTCATCCAAATGAAACCATAAGTTACAATAATTTCATAACCAATTAGGTCAAAATCACCCTCAATGTCTATGTTAAATATGCTGAGTCTCCAATGTCCGCAAAATGATGCATTCAGAGGTCCAACTAGAAAATTCAAAACATTAAAACTTTCATACTCAATTCTGAAGTTGGAATGATCTTGACTTAACAATTTATAGACAAAATTTGTTATGAAAAGTAAAGAGGCAAGCTACAAAGGCATTACTAAGACATAGCTATTGTTTATTATTTCCTGACCTTCCAAGTTCCAACTCAAACACTTAGGTCCCAAGAACATACAGCCCAAGCAGAATGCATAAATTGTTTTTCCATCTTAAAAGCATTACTTATTTGACTAATGACAGATGAGAATAAAAAAAAATCAAAACAATTTTGAGAGAAACCTCATCATGAAGACCAGTTGCACATAAGTGTAAATCCTGTGTGCTTAGGTCACATGAATCCCTCTCAATTTCCGCCTTTCACAAGGAAGGTAATAACTTCCAAATCACTCAGCTATGTTCTTATCTCTAGCAAGAATAACAAAATCAAAAGTCAAATATGAATAACTTTCCATTATTTTAATCCATTGCCAGATCAAAAAATTGGAACATAAAAAAGCACCCTACTAAGTAATGCTACACAAAAACTCTAACCCGTACTACTATGTCTGATAATAAGCGGGCCAAAAGGACAAGACTAGATGACATAACATCAATTCACTTGTTCAATAGCAAAAACATAAAACCTACCTCACCAGAGGATGCCATGAAAGTCATAAGACAAGAAATCGACCCTTTATGACCTCCAGTATATCTACGCATAAGCTGCAAGAAACAAATATTAGGAAAAAAACACATTGGTAATAGTCATAGCAACACAAGTGCAATATTTATTGGCAAAACACAAACCCTCCATGTTATCATTGAAAGAACTCTAATGACACCATCTGATCCACCAAATGCAACTAAAGGGCCATCCCCAGCAGTAGATCTACAAAGAAATTCCATACTGCAGGAAAGACAACAGATACTACCAATTTAGATTACAAACATAAGCATAAACATGATAAGGGCACATAAAACTTAACAAGAAAATCAAATATAAAAGCTTTGATTTTCAATTGACAGACCAACGTGCACCGGCAACTATTAGCAAATAAGAACTATGAGAATATAATATATGGAACTTGCCATAAGAGTGACTTATTGTCGAGCTCTTGCTTAAGTACATCACGACCACGCATTGTAACCAAGTCCAAAAAAATAGCTTTATTTTCACAACAAACAACAAGAAAGTGCCTCCCTTTAGTTGATGGAGCAGGAGAAGTAAAAGTGGAAGTAACATTATTGACAGCAGAGGGAGCTTCAGCAGCTGCAGAACGATTTCGCCAAAGTTGCCAAAACCGTACATCATCATCATAAAAGCCCACCTGCTTAACACTTTTTCCAAGAAAATGAAAACCACAAACATATTAACACATATAAATCTTAACCTTTTTTTAATTTCTTTTTTCTTTTTTAAAGTAACCTATTACCTCCCTCCCCTCATTGCTTCTGTGGGTTTCCCCTTAGTGTCTGCCAAATAATAAAAATTAAGTTAAGGAAATACATAAGCATTTGGATCACAATAATAATTTCAACCATTTGATTCATTTCACAAATTAAAAGATCACAACAAATGCAAAAACATCAAAAATTTTGCTGCCTAAAAAAACAAACAAAGCAAGAATTCACATGGTGTTTGTAAAGTCTCCAAAAATACAAGAAGAATTCAATTCAATTGAAATCTATTTTTAACCAATTCTTATGTAGAAAAACAAAGGCAATAGTTTGAAAGAAATGAAATCATGATACGATTGACACACATTCTACAAGGATAGAATTCCAAACAATGCCTAAGAATCTAAATATCAAAAAAAAAATCCATAAATGAATGAACTGAATTAGAAAACAGACCTGATTCACCCTCAGCAAGCTTCTCCAATTTAGCACCAACCAAACGTCTCTCATCAACACCACCAGCTTTTAGCTCATAAATTACCTTTTTTTTTCCAATAAAAAGCAAAATTAACAAAACATTAAAAAAAGTAGAGAAAGATTTTTGAAAGTAAAAAACAAGGAACCTGGCGATGCTCCCAATTCCAAACGGAAACGCGATCTGATGCGTCTGCAGTCACTAGCCATGGATGCGTTGGATGCAATTGAATCTTCACTATCTTTTCATTGCTTGGTCTAAATGCTCTCAATCGCAGCATTTTTTTTTTTTTCTTCTTTTTCTTCAATCAAATCGTTTTAACTTCTGAGTTCCGAATTCTTGGATCTAACTCTATAAATTTCACATGGGAAAAGTTAAGCGTACAACTAGGAGTTTCTTCATTGCATTTCGATTTCCATTAGAGCAATCACAACAGAACAAGCGAGCGACGGAGAGAGCATTTATTGGGCAAAGTTTCATTTTTGCCCCTAATGTTTAGGGCAATGAGCAGATAAGCCTTTTTCTTTTTAGAACATTAAAAAAAGGGAAAAATACGTAATTTTTTCTGTTCCAACATTTTCACTTTATTTGTTGTTTGAATTTTTTCATTTTTATTATTTAGTGTTTGAATAATTTTTTTACAATTAAGTATTTGAACTTGTAAAAAATTTGTAAAATAGTGTTTCTAATACATTTTACATATTAAAGTGGTTATGTGTTTTATTTTTAAACAGTAAATTAACTTAAATACTCTTTTTTATATTAAATTTTATTTTTTTATTCTAATTATATTTTTAAATTTACTAGAAATGAAAAAAATATTTTTATTTATTGTATTAAACTGAAAAAATTAATTATTGTTTTCCTTTTATTTTATTAGTTACAACGGTTGAATTTAATTTTTTTTATTTATGATTTTAGTCAAGCAAAATTTTTATTCATTAAAAAATTATTTTATTTTCTATTTTTTATTTTTTAATTATAATAAATAGAATTTCACTTATATTTTTATTTTAGTTAAATTGTATTTCTCTTTTCACTTTTTTGGTAAATTAAAAATAAATTTAATATTTTTATTTTTCATAATAATTGTTTAATTTTTTTATTTTAATAATATTTAGTATATTCTTCTTTCAAATTTAATATATATATATATATATATATATAAGTGAAAAAATAAATTTTTAAATTAAAAATAAAAATTAATCTAATAGTAAAAAAGACATTTAAGTCATTTACTACTTAAAATAAGAGATATAAGCACTTTGACCTATGAAACCTAATAGAAACACTATTTTAGAAATTTTTTATAGGTTCAGACACCTAATTACAAAAATATTATTTGAACATCAAAATAGTAAAAATGAAAAAATTCAAACACTATTTATTTATTTATCTCTTTTACCCCCAAACTTTACTCATTTGTTCCATGTGGCCTTTTTTATTTGACATCATCAAACTTCTATTTTGAAACCTTTTAACCCTTAAAATGGCACTTCAATTACACTCGCTAATGATGTAGAAATGCATTTCTAGCATGGATAATTGGATATAATAAACTTATACTTCACTTTATCTTCAGTTTTTTTTTTTTAAGCAATCCTCGTACACCCCTTAAACAAACATAATCACGACACGATAAATAATTTGGCCCCCATTCAAATAAAATCCAGATCTAGAAACAAACTCATCAATCAGTAATCAAGCAAAAATCAAAACAGCGCAAACCAAAAAAAAAATTACCAAAAGGGTTCTAAGATGTCCTAAAATCGGCTCTTGCTACGGTGCAAACATTTGAGCCATTGGATTTATTTTTATTTAATTATAACCATTGATCATTTTTGTGTACCAATACCTATAAAATATATCAATGGTTGTAACTAAATTAATAGCAATCTAACGGTTCTAATTGCATTTGTATAGATGCACATGTTTGTATTGTAGAATGACTCCCTAAAATCAGACTTGTTATCACAATGGAGTAATTTTATTGTTGGTCCTTGCAATGGCAGTTTTGCCCATTAACTCCTTGATCTGCATGCAAGTATTATACCTTGAAATTTTAGTATTCCTATTTCTTATTTGTTATGGAGGCAAAATTTGAGCTTTCTCTTTCTAGATAAACCATAGATTTTTGTAGATCATAAAAAGCAAAAGAAAAAAGAAAAAAAATCAATATATGGATGCTACATGAACCAACATAGTGTGAAAAGATGAAGAAGAAGAAAATGAACCATGATAAAAAGAACGGCTAGAATTTCATTCCAATAATTTCATTTTTGTTGATAAATAATCAGGATTGTATTTATTATTTACTGTCTCTTAATTTTTATTTATAATTGCTCTAAAATAACATATTAGGACTATTTTATTCCTTTCACATGCGCAAGCAAGCTTTTTCCACCTAGCAAAAATAAGTGTTATTTTAAATAAAAAATTTAAGTTTAAAAGTAAAATGAATTTATAATAAAAATTAAGGGATGTGATAGAAAATAATAAAAGTAGAGAGATTATATAAAATAAATGAGTAAAATTAGAGGGTGCATTTGGCCCAATAATACAAGAGCAATGCTATACGGATAGAATCTATCCAAATTATTTTGGATAGAAAAAAATTAATGATAATAAAAAGACTCATATAACTGTTACATTAGAAGGAGAAATATTTGAGCTGTAAAAAAAAAGAAGGAAAAAGCATTATTAAAATCTAAATATCAGCATGTTTCCATAAACACTTTGGAATACTAAATGAGTACATTTCCCAAAAATTCACCATCCAACTACGCGTACAAACTTTGGTAAAAATAAAACAACAACTACGTGTACAAACATAGAACAAAAATCCAAAAACCAAATAAACGCCAAAATATATATAAAAAAAAAAAGGCATTCTCCTTCTGATTTTTTTTTAAGAATTGCCTTTTTATTAAAATATATTATTAATATTATATTTAATAATTTATTAATTATTATTTTTAACGAGCAATTTAATTTTATTGATATTATTTAAAATTAATGAGCTAAATAATATTATAATTATTAATTTTATTGCATATTAATATATAGACATATTATAGATAGAAATATATTATAGATAGGGGTGAGAATTCAGTTAATTAGTTGATTAACCGCACCGAATTTTCACTCAAAATAAAAATCAAAGTTGAAACTATAAATATAACGATTAGGGATTAGGCGGTCGGTTATTAGTTAACCAAATTGCAATATATATATATATATAATTTAATTTATTCGATTTTTGGGCAGTTCTTCTGGTTTTAACTGAATTTTAAAATATTTAAAATTCAAATCAAAATCGAACTCGATTTGGTTATTCAGTTTTTGCATATCCCTACCGCACCGAATTTTCACTAAAAATAAAAATCGAAGTTGAAACTATAAATATAAGGATTAGGGATTAGGCGCTCGGTTATTAGTTAACCAAATTGCAATATATATATATATATATATATATATATATAATTTAATTTATTCGATTTTTGGGCAGTTCTACTAGTTTTAACCGAATTTTAAAATATTTAAAATTCAAATCAAATCGAACTCGATTTGGTTATTCGGTTTTTGTACATCCCTAATTATAGATAATCAAAACGATGTAGTTTTGTCAAAAACTAAGTTGTTTTGATTAAAGTAATTATATTACAAAAAATTATTTTTATTAATTAAAATATATTATTGTATATAATAACTTATTAATTAT
>CATIWK010024144.1:0-30453 GCA_949634005.1 Mallotus japonicus | reverse complement strand
AAGTGGATTAATAGTGGATTGAAACTCTCAACTTGTGGTTGAGGAGAGGAGTAGGCTTTGAGGGCCGAACCTCTATAAATCCTTGGTGTATTTCTTGCTTTTGTTACCCATTCTATTCTGCTTTCACTCTGTTTTCATTACTCTTATAAGAAAAATGAAAATTACCCATTAACTCTAAAAAGCCAATTCACCCCCCTCTTGGCACTTGTGGAATTACAAAAGGTGTGGCGTAGAGAAGTGAAAAGGAAAGATAAAAAAAGAATGATGAAGATATGGAGGAAAAGAGAAAAAAGGGTAAAAACACTTAAGAGAAAAATTAGCAAGAGTTTGGTTAAGATTTTAATTTTTTGATGAAAATAAGTGTAAAGAATGGTGTATATAGAAGAAAAAAGGGCTCTTAATCACCCTAGGATTAGTTTAGGAGGTTACAAATCTCTATAAGCCGTTATGGAATGCGAAATGGTGAAGAGGAGTGTAAAAAGAGAGAAGTGATCGTTTCCTTAATTCAACAAGAAACATTCTCACGATTGTGAGGAAGCATGTCACAATAGTAAGCATAACTCGTGATTAATTCTTCACAATCATAAGACAGATCATGAGCATGTTTGTGTTAGACTTGAACATGTGTCACAAACTGCCATTTAATTCCAATGGTTGTTAAAATTTTAAAAAATATACAATCGAGTCCAAAAATTCTTTTTAAAATGGTGCAATTTAGTCCTTCTATAACTAAAGTTACATAATGAAAAGATTTTAAGAAAGTGTTACAATGTGGTCTTAAAGTGTTGGATGAGATTTTTAGTTAGATTTATAGCAATTGTGTTGTCATAATTGATGGGAATATGATGAACCTTAATAATATAGTCTTTAAATTATCGTTTTTGCTACAATACTTGTGAGCAATACTAATTAGCCACCATATATTTGGCTTCGACGGTGTACAAAGCAACTAAAACTTGTTTCTTGCTAAACCAAAATACTAAGCATTGTCCTAAAAATTGATAAGTTCTGAAAGTGTTTTTTCTATCTAATAAACTACCTCAAAAATTTACATTCGAATAATTAACTAAGTCAAATGCATTGCTCCTAGGGTATCAAAGTCCTAAGTGCATGTTACTAAAGAAATACTTAAATTCAAATGTGATGTTTTAGGATTAGATTGAAATTTAGCACACAAGCAAGTAGCAAATAATATCTGGTCTACTAGTGATTAAGTAAAGAAGGGATCTTGTCATACCTCTATAATGCTTTTCATTAACCGACTTTCCACCTTCATCCATCCTAAGCTTGGTTAAGGTACTTATTGGAGTCTTGCTAGGCTTGACACCTTTCATTCCAAACATTTTGATGATGTCCCTTATGTATTTGTCTTGGTTGATTAAGATCTCATCCTCGTATTACTTGATTTAAAGTCCAAGGAAGAACTTGAGTTCACCCATCATACTCATCTCAAATTCACCTTGCATCAAATTAGAGAATTCCTCAACAAGCAATGATTAGTAGCACCGAATATAATATTATTAACATAAAATTTCATAATTAATAAGTCATTATGAAAAGAGTTGTGTCAACCTTTTCCTTAAAAAATCCTTTCTATAATAGAAAGTTGTTCAACATTTCATACCAAGCTCTGGAGCTTATTTAAATTCTTATAATATCTTGGTTAACTTAAAAACATTGTTTAGAAATTCATGATTTTTAAAACCCGAAGGTTGTTTAATATATACCTCCTCTTAATAAAACCATTCAAAAATGCACTTTTCACATCCATTTGAAAAAACTTAAAATTCATGTAAGATGAAAATGCAAGCAACATTCTAATGGCCTTTAACCTTGCAACAGGGAAAAATGTTTCATCATAATCAAGGTCTTCTTCTTGATTATAACCTTTGACCACTAATCTAGCCTTATTCCTCATAATAACACCTTGTTTATTTAGTTTATTCAATTTATTCCTATTAATCCATTTGGTGCCAATGATAAGATGATTTTTAGGTCAAAAAACTAAGTTTCAAACCTTATTTCTTTTAAATTAATTGAGCTCCTCTTGTATAGCAAAGACCCAATATTCATCCTCCAAAGCCTCACTAGTGGACTTTATTAAATTTGAGAGATGAAAGCAAGATTAATTAAAGGTTTAAAATGAGGTATGATGGTTATCTCCTTTGATGTGTCACTAATGATAAGTTCCTTTGGATGATCCTTTTTGAATTTCCAATCCTTTGGAAGCTTTACCTTCATTAGGGGTTAAGGTGCCTCTTGCACTTCTTATTTGCTTAGCCATTTCAATTCTAAAGGCTTGGGATCCTCCTTCTTTTGAATGCTCATTTCTAAGAAGTCATCTACAACATCATCATGAACAATATCCTTTCTTGAATCAAGGGGATTGGATTCATCAAAGATAATATGCATTGACTATTCAATAACTAAAGTTCTTTTATTGAAGACTTTATAAGCTTTGATAAAGGTGGAATATCTTAAGAAAATGCCTTCATCAGCTTTAGAACTAAATTTTTCAAGGTTGTCCTTGGTTAATGTGAAGCATTTGCATCCAAATACTCTAAGATATAAAATTTTAGGTAATCTATTATTTTAAAGCTCATAAGAGGTTTTATTCAAAATTTTTCTTTTGAAAACTCGATTTAAAATGTAATATATGGTGTTAGCAACTTTTACCCAAAAGTATAATGACAAATTATACTCATGAAGCATAGCTTTAGCCATTTTCACTAATGTTTTATTCTTTCTCTCAATTACCCCATTTTGTTGAGGAGTTTTAGAAGAAGAATAAGTATGCAAAATACCATTTTCATCACAAAAAACATTATAATGTTCATTTTTAAATTCGATTTCATGATCACTTCTGAAGCTTGTAATACAAATACATTTTTCTTTTAAAACTCTTTTAGCAAAACTTTTAAAAGCATTAAAAACATCATTCTTATGAGCTAAAAAACACACCCAAGTAATTCTGGAGTAATCATCAATAAGGACAAATGCATAATGCATTCTACCTAAGCTAGCAACTATAGTAGGTCCAAATAAATCCATGTGAATTAGCTCAAGTGGCTTGAAAATAGACATTCTATTTTTGAGCTTAAAGGATGTCTTAACTTTTTTTCCCTTTTGAAAAACATCACAAGTTTTTCACTTGATGAAGTTGAGTTTGGGCAACCCTTCCATAAGATCACTTCCGCTAAGTTCATCAATCAACTCAAAATTAGCATGTCCTAATATCTTATGCCAAGTCCAAGTGTCATGGAAAATACACATTAAATATTTAAAGTCTTTGTTATCTATGAGGTTTGAGGGTTACCAAGTTTGTCAATTCCCACTAACTTCCCTTTGGCATCATCTCTAAATGTTAAACTTCCTCAATCTTTTGCTTTAAGGATAGTGAATTACTCTTTTTCTACCATCATATGCCTTAAACATCCACTATCTGAATACCATTGACTTATGTTCTTGGTGGACTTTAAACACTCGTGCCTAACAACAAATTAAGCACTCTTATGAATGCAAACCTTAAGCCGTCTAGGTTGGTTAGTCTTAAGATAGTCCATAGATAATAGTTGCAAATCCAGTCTCCTATAATAGCACACATTGCTAGTATGCCCAAGAGTCATGCAATAAAAACATTTCACATTTGTAAACTTATTGGATTTAGAAGCATATGAGTACTTTACATTTGAATATTGCACATACTTTCCAGGGAAAAGTACGAAAAACCACTATGTGGTTTCACAGTTTAGACTTTTAAGTACGTGATTTTTTTTATGACACTTTTAATTACATGTTTTAGCTGTTACACACTTTTCAGTATATGTGTCTAACGCCATTAATTTCGTCTTATGTGGCGCCTACGTGTCAGCGCCATATAGAGTTCACGTCAGCACCACATAATGTCCATATCAGCTCCATAGTGTCCACGTCGGCACCACATAGGATGAAGTTAACGGTGTTAGACGCATATACTGAAAAGTGTGTAACGGCTAAAATACGTACTTAAAAGTGTTATAAAAAAACCATGTACTTAAAAGTCTAAAACCATGAAACCACAGGGTGGTTTTTCGTACTTTCTTCTGCTTTCTATTAGGGACTTTAGTCCTAAATTGTGCATGTGCATGTGCATGTTTTGTATGTCTTATAAAGATTTGTGAGTTCTAGGGGTATATGAGATATACATTCATAAGTGTGATGTACATGTACGTATGCTTGGGTTGAGGTCTCTTAGATTGAGCCTTGGACATTTAAGCTATAAGGGCATGAGCCTTATGAGGCTTGGTATGACTCTTGGTGAGTGAGACTTCTTAGAAGCTTGAGTCTTATCACTTCCATTAGAAGCTAAAGAAGGATCATGTTTAGCTTTAACAAATCTTGTGGGAGTTAATGATGAGGAGGCTCTATTGGAATAACTAATTCCATAAGTGTCACAATGAAATCTTTAAGATTCTAAAAGGCTATTAAGAGTTTTTGTTTTTTCCTTAAAAAATTTTAAAATGGTGTCCTTCAAATCCAAAACTTCTTTATAAAGCTTTTCATTTTCACCTTTAGCTTTATCAAACTCACATTTCAAAAAGGTATAAGCTTTCAAATCATTATAGAGTTGTTCATTAGATGAAATAACTTTTGAAAATTCATTTTTCAAATTCTCAAACTCTTTTGTCATTTTAGAAAGCTTTTATTTGTAAAGCTTTTTTTTAAAGTAAATTTTTGCATTTTATTATAAGTTTGCTCACAATAGAGATCCCATCATCATCATCATCATCATCACAATCATCATAAGAAGAATGAGAAGTAGAAGGTGCCTCTTTGTTGTCCTTAAGAGCCCTGAAACAAAGGTTGGCCAATTCTTGTTGTTCTGTTTCCTTTTTCGAATTGGAGGAGTCATCCTATATAGCTTTGAGTTCTTTCTTTTTGTCCTTTGTTCCCTTACTCTTTTACTTTAACTTGAGATACTCGCTGTTAATATGACCTGCCTTTTTACATTCATAGTAAATTGGCTCTTTGCCCTTTTTATGGTCACTACTCTTGGAGTCTTTTTACTTGGCCATGTCTCTATTCTTTAAGTACTTCTTGAAACCTCTAGTAAGCATGGCAAGCTCATCATAATATTCACTTAAATCTTCAAGGCTCTCATCATCACTTTTTTCTTGAGAGGCTTTTAAAGCAATCCCCTTCTTCTTCTCTTCATTTTCTTTTTTTTTCATCCTCTTTTTACTTCAAGGTGAGTTCATGAGTCAATGGTTTTCCAACAAGTATATTAGTAGAGAGCTTTGATAGATCATGAGTTTCTTAAATTGAGGTGACCCTTGATTCCTAATCCTTTTTAGGTAGAATTCTTAGGATTTTTTTTATTTCCCTCTTTTTTAGTGTAGTGTTTTCCCAACTTCTTCAATGTGGTGAAGAGTGCATTAAGGCAGTTGGTCATCTAGGCTATAGTTTCTTAGGGTTTCATCTTGAAAAGTTCATATTCATAAACATGAAGTTGGATGACTTAAAAGTTTCCTATATATCCTTTATGTATTGACAATGTTGCACTTCGTCTCCTTCCTCTTTTGACATGAAAGCAAGAAGGATGGTCATAGCTTTCTTTTTCTTATGATTCTCACCCTTTTGTTCTCAAGTCCATTGGCTTATATCAATGGAGAATTCAACATTAAGATACCTTTGCCTTAGGGGGTTTCTAACCATCTAACACCATATCCCATAATTTAATTGGATGACTATCAAGATATAATTCCATTTTGAACTTCCAATGAGGATAATCACTACGATCAAAGAAGGGTCTTAAAAAGAAAAAAATTTAAAGTTTCACTTCCCATGATCTTAGCTTCTTACAATAAAGTACCAACACATTAAGCTCTGATACCAATTGAAAGGCCCTAGAGAAGGGTGAATATGGCTAATTGAGATTAAAAGTGATATTAAAAATTTAAAGGAATTAAAAGAAAATTTGAAAGATGAAAGAGAAGAGATGTTAGCATAAATAATTTAAGGAGTTCAATTCCTTAATAAACCTACTCTTCACTTAACTTATCCTTGTTGCCTAATTTCTAGAGCATGATCTGCAAGTATACAGGTCGCAACAAGTAAAAAAGTGATAAGTACAGTATCGTCCCATAAGGATTGATAATTATGCACATATTGGTTCTAATTGGTTTTGTTTAGAGCTCATAAGTGACTTGAATAAAAATAAATATAAAAACTATACTAATAAGTAAATGAAAGAAGTACTAAATCAAATAATGATAAGAAAATATCAATATGATAATGATGTTGTTAGGAATTTGATACACCACATAATCATTAAGCTAATGACTAGATCTACTCACATACTTGCACATCTCGATTTTTCTTAAATCATCAAACATTCTCTCTCAATTAATGATTGACTTAGTTTGTTTGAATCAATTAGTAAACACCAAAGGCTTAACTCTTATCATCACCAAAGATAATAACCAACCTTAATCAAATAAAGCATTTAGCACACCTACATGAGAATTGAATTAAGCTAAGCTATCTCTAGTCATTAACCCATTCAATTTGTGTTTATGGGTCTACTAAGACTACTATTTCTCAATGCATAATCTTAGAACTACAAGTTGTAGTTTGCCATCTACAACAATCATCAAAGAACAATAAAAACAATATTCAAGATTATGTAAAAAAGATCTACAACATTAAACTTAGATCATATGGGTCTCAAACCCTAACAACAAAAAGAAAACTAGTCACTCATGGCTTCAATATTCATTATCCAAATAATATAATCCAAATAAATATTCATCAAATGTATCAAAGAGAAAAGAATTGAGTGTTTGCGGGTTAAGTGCGATTAGGAATTGAGTGTTCCTGTCAGGTATCAATTAGCTGGCGATCATAGATCAAGTTGCAAGCTCCACAAAAGGTTGGCATGACTTTTGGTCAGTAAATGAGCGGTCGTAGGACATATATGACCGCAACAGCTCCTCCAAAACTTGATATTTAAGTAAGACACAAGAGTAACTAAAACTAAAAATAAGCACTAAAACTAAAAATTACACATATTGACGTAGAAATTATGAAATTCAAATTTGACAATTAAACTAAAAATATGCTAATTTAAGGTCACTAGCTTGACCACTCCATTTGATTTAACTTGTCAAGTAGTGAACAAACTTTGGCCTCATTTTTCCTTCTTTTTTGTAGCCTCTTGAATGACACTTGTTCCACCACTTGGGCCTTAATCATGAGTCTTGACCATTGTGGAGGTATGTCTTTTAGGGATGTATACCACCTTAAGAATTTGTATAGCTTTCTTTCTCAAATTCACCCCTGCTTTGGTCTTATTGGTTTTATGATGATCTTGGGAAGGTGAGTTCTCACTCTCATTAGTGACTTGCTTCTTACTTAGGGTCAGCTTTTCCTTGGTTGGTCCTTTCTTCTCTATTGTTTTCACTTCCACATATTGTTGTTCACTTTTAATATCTTCCATGATCTTGTTCATTATGGATTCTACACTCTTATCTCCTATTCTCAAAGTGATCTTGCCATCGCATACATCTATGAGTGCCTTTCTTGTATTCAAGAACGGTCTCCCCAATATCAATGGACAATTTATGTCCTCTTCAAAATCTAACACCACAAAGTCTACCGGGAATACAAATTTATCCACTTTGACTAACACATCCTCAATCACACCATAGGGGTTTTTAATCGAATGGTCTGCCAATTGAAGATACATGCTGGTGTTAGTTGCTTCTCCAAGATTTAGCTCCCTGAAAAGAGATTAAGGCATCAAGTTAATACCTAAATCATATAAACACTTAGAGAATTCTTTAGAACCAACAACACCTAGGATAGTGAAACTCCTTGGATATTTGGGTTTAACTGAAATTTTTCTTGAGATTATGAAGTTTATAAGTCTCAGTCAAGGGCACCATTTTATTCTCATCCCACTTCCTCTTATTGGTGATGAGGTCTTTGAGAAACTTAGCATATTTTGGCATCTCATTGAGTGCTTCAGACAATGGTAATTTCAGTTGTAGCTTATTGAAAGTCTCTAAGAACTTAGCAAATATTTTCTCATCTTCATTTAACTTTCTTTGCCTTTAAAGGAAGGGTAGCCTTGGAGCATACTTTGACATATCAATTGGTGAAGGTTGTTTCACTTGCTTCTCTTATAAATCAGCTTGCTTCCCATTGCTATTCTCTTTTTTTTTTCTTTAACTTTCTTTTTTTTATGATCTTCAACCTTCATTGAAACTTTATTAGGAAGCTTCAACTCTTTACCACTTCTCAATGTAATAGCCTTGACTCCTTAGGATTGACTTCGGTATTGCTAGGCAAATGTCATTGAGCTCTAGTAGCTACTATATTAGCCAATTGTCCTAATTGCACCTCAATGTTGTGAATAGAAGAGGCATGGTTCTTAGCTATTTGATCAAACTTAGCTTCCATTCTCTTTTGGCTTGTCATCTTGGAAGTAATAGCATCAAAGAACTTGTCCAACTTGTTTTTCATGGCTATCAACTTATCTTGATTTGGTTGTTGAAATCTAGGTGGTGGTGGCTTGGAAAATTGGTTGGAAAAGCCTTGAGAATTTTGGTTATTGCTCCAAGAAAAGTTAGGATGATTCCTCCACCCTTGGTTATAGCTGTTTGGAGAATGAGTTTTTCATTTTCCTTCCTTGGAATTGGCCTCCCACACAGCTGTAAATTTCAATCACACTATCTCCAAACATATTGCCATTCCCAAAACCACATTCAAAATTAGAGTGACCAAGCATATGACAATATTCACAAGAAGCATTAGAAGTAGAAGGAATTAAGTTACCTTTGGAGTTTAAATCCCCAATTAAGTTAACCTTAGAGTTTAAATCCTTAATTTGCTTTGAAAAAACAATAATTTGAGCTTACAATGATGTCACCCTATCTACTCTTAATCTTCCACCTAGCTTAGGAGGTAGTTGCCTTTCTGATAACTACAAATAATTATTATTAACCATTTTCTCAAGCAATTTAAAAGCTTCATCAATAGTTTTTCACATTAGAAAACCTCCAATGGCTGCATCGATTGTATCTTTTGTTGATCTTGTAACACCATTGTATAATGTCCTCATAAGAACATCTTTTAGCAAGCCATGATGTGGACAGCTCCTTTAGCATTCCTTGAACCTCTCCCATGCATCACATAAGGACTCATTGTTAAATTTTTGAAATGTAGTAATGTCTTTGATGATCTTGGCAGTCTTGGATGGTGGAAAATACTTTGCTAGAAAAGCTCTAGCTAGAAGATCCCAAGTTGTAATTGATGCTAGTGGTTGAGAGTTGAGCCATGCCTTTGCTTGATCTTTGAATGTAAATAGAAAGAGCATAAGTTGAATGGCATCATCGAACACTTCGTTATACTTAAAGGTATCACAAATTTTTAAGAAATTTGTTATATGCACATTCGGATCCTCGGTTGCTAAGCCATGAAACTGAACAATTAATTGAATCATTTGGAGTAGCTCCGGTTTGATTGCAAAATTATTTGCATGAATTTTGGGTCTTGCAATGCTCTGTCGAGTACCCTCTAGTCCATCCATTGCAAAGTCCAAACGAGTTCTTTCTCCTCTTTCTTGTTGGTTTGCTATCACACTAGCTTTAGCTCTCGACTTCCTTCGACTTTCCTTTTCAAACTTAGACAAGTCTGAGATGTAAATCAATGGGTTAATTCTAGAGCTTCTAGTATTGTGCATAAGCCATAAGATAGGTACCTAAAACAAAGTATAAAATAATAAAAAAATTGAGTGCATAAAAAAAATGCTCTAATCCAAAATAACTATAACCAATTGTGATGTTAATTATTTTAATCATCGGTAATGGCGCCAAAAACTTGTTGCCTACTTTCTAGATCACAATTCGCAAGTATACATGTCAGAACAAGTAATAAAATGATGAGTAGAGTATCATCCCATAAAGATTGATATTAAAGCACCTATTGGTTCTAATTGGTTTTGTTTAGAGCTCATAAATGACTTGAATAAAAACAAATATAAAAACTACACTGATAAGTAAATGAAAGAAGCACTAAACCAAATAATGATAAGAAAAGATCAATATGATAATGATGTTGTTAGGAATTTGATACACCACATAATCATTAAGCTAATGAATAGATCAACTCATATACTTGCACATCTCGATTTTTCTTAAATCATCAAACATTCTCTCTCAAGTAATGATTGATTTAGATTGTTTGAATCAATTAGTAAACACCAAAGGCTTAACTCTCATCATCACCAGAGATAATAACCAACCTCAATCAAACAAAGCATTTAGCATACCCATATGAGAATTAAATTAAGCTAAGCTATCTCTAGTTATTAACCCATTCACTTTGTGTTTATGGGTCTACTAAGACTACTATTTCTCAATGCATAATCTTAGAACTACAAGCTGTAGTTGGCTACCTACAATAATGATCAAAGAACAATAAACATAATATGCAAAATTATGTAAACAAGATATGTAACATTAAACTTAGATCGTATGGGTCTCAAATCCTAACAACAAAAAGAAAACTAGCCACTTATGGCTTCAATATTTATTAACCAAATAATACAACCCAAATAAATATTCATCAAATGTATCAATGAGAAGAGAAATGTAAAAAGAAGGTCTATAAATCTTCAATGGTTTCTTCTTCTCTAAGCTTCTTTTATCATTCTTCTCTTTCCTCTTTTAGGTGTATTTATTGTGTTGCATGGTAAGAGAGATCTCGGTTCTGGATTGGCTACTGAATTTTAGGGCTATTGTCGTTAAATACCCCATTTTAGAGTTTCCTTTTATATTCTCTTAGATTTGCTCTTTTAATTAGCACACGTTAAAATTTTTCTATTGGAATCGAGCTGTTTATAATTGTCAATGCATCTGCGATCTCGACAGAGGAGCCTGCTAGAAAGACTTTGCTCTCGCGCTAATGTCGTGCTCACCACTAAGGGTCTGGTACTTGGGGACTCCGCGATCGTAATTCTTCCATGGTCGCAATAAAAATTCAACCCCTAATTCTTTGCTTTCTTCACTCGAGCATCCTGCGATTGCGCCATGTTTTGTAATTGCCACAAAATGCTCTCCTCTTCATCTTAGCTCTATTTATGCTTACTTTCACTCCCATTTTGCACCATTCACCATCAAATCCACTTCTCCCTGAAAATAAAAAAAAACATAAAAGTATGTATTTACACCAACTAAACTAACCTAAATGCATAAAAAACCTATAAATGCATGCTAAAATGAACCTTAAAATTATTTATATTTTAGCACAAACAATCCCCAAGTTAGAATTTTGTAAATCCACTACCAATCTATTACACTAGATTGATTATAATTTGAGTTTTTGAGGCTCAACTCAAACCTATTACACTTAATCTTTTCTTGGTTAAACATTAACCAAAATCCAAGTTTCCAAGTGTCTTATGGCTCACACTTAAACCAATTTCTTAAAGAAAATTCTCACTTCCTTTCTTCCTAACCTAAAAAAAAGTTGAAAACAAGAATTTTTATCTTTAATCACACAAATCTAAATTCTTAAAGAGTTTAAGATCACAATTAATTGTTTTACAAAGAATAATAATGAAATCTTAGATGTGAGTAGATTTTTAAGAAATAATTGCTTCACTAAACTTTCTAACTTCTTGAATGGGGTTCTAGAGCTTGCTTTTATACTTAGAGAGTGAAAAATGGTTGTTGAAAAGCATTAAATTCGTCCCTAAATTTCTCTTTCTTCATTAAATGAAGTTTCAGCTTTTTGTAGGAATATGCATGCTCACGACCATGAGGAACACAATCACGATCGTAGGAGATGAAGAACTAGTCGTTGCCATTTGATTCTAACTGGTGCAAGCTTGACATATCACTCATAAGCCTAATCATGATCATGACTAGTTCGATCATGATCGTGGGGGTTCTTGTGAAGAGCGTTGTGAACTTAAGTACTAAGAAGCCTTGATGATCATAAGTGATCTAGGTGTCGTTACGGTTGTGATTTAGATCGTGAGGAGCACTGTAACTTGATGCTTGTGAGAGTTTTAATGATTACGGGCAGGCATGACATGATCACGATCGTGAGGACCACTATAATAATTAAAACTGAGGGCTCTTTGGCTCATGGTCGTGAGGCACTTGATCATGATCTTGTGTAGCTTGCAATGATCACCAAATGGTCAATTATTTTAGGAAACTTGAGTTCTTTGCCTTTAAATGATCACCAAAATGAATCTAGCTTATATACACATTTAGGCACATAAATTAGTGAATTAAAATTGATTTGTTAGGTCAAAATATGAGTAATTAAATATTGATCATGTAAGTGATCAATAACGCAATTGAATAATGGCGACAAAATTTTTTAAGATAATGAGATTTTATTTTGATACTTTTTAATTATACTTTTATTTATTTTATCCTTTCATCAAGATGTATCATTAATCTTCGATTAATGAATGATTAATTTTTTCTATAAAAAAGTTTATTCAACTTTTTATCTTTAATAATTTTAAAAATAAAAAATTAATATAAAATATGTAGTAAAAAATTTATCTGACAAATTTATAATTAGAAAAAAATGATTTTTAAATTTTTATAAAATTATTAAACAATGAAATATATTTCTAGTTTGATGATTATATAAAAAAGTTTAAATATTGATATAAAGAGTTAAATGAATAAATATTTATTGTTCAATTAGAAAATGTAAACATAAAATAATATAAAATACATAAAGAATAGTTTTTTTGGTGTTAAAAATGAAGTGGTGAATGGGGAAAAAGTATGTTTTATTATAAAATTTATTTTATTTTAAAATTATAAATTAGAGATGATCTTACATTAAAAAAATAAGTTAATTTTTAAGAGTGTTCTATTTGACAACTTATAAAATAAAAAACTATAATGTTCAAGTTTTTTTTTTTAAAAAAAATGAAATATTCAGATCTCATTCTCTTGCACAAGTAATCATTTCAATTTTGATGAGAAGTCACATTAATGATTTGATATCAGAAAAATCTCAAACTATTTATAATTAAGGCTATAATATTCATCTAATAAATACAGCTTTTGGGATATATTTGACTTTTAGATAACCTTCCGCGCTGGCCACCAAATCTCATTTTGGCTTTTGAAGAGAGCTAATATTATTAGTGACTTACTAAAGTCAACTATAAAAATTATTTCATATGTTAAATAATTTTCTTTATTGTTAAATCAGTTATATAATAATAATAATAATAATAATGAAAAATTCAAATCTAAATTATTTTAAATTTATAGTGTTAGAGTTGAAAAAAATTGAATTTAAATTATTTAGTTTGATTTAGCTGATTGAGGTATCTGATAGAAGTTTTTCTTCAATCAGCTACAATTTAAGTGTTTGATAAAACTTTAAAATCAGCAGCTGAAAAACAACTGCCGATTTAATAAGCTCTATTTTGAATTTTTTTTCCCCATCAGCTGATAGCTTATTTACATTTATTTTTTTATTTAGGCTATTTTACTCTTATTAAAAATAACTAATAACAAATAACTTCAGTTAGATTAAATATATGTAATTAATTTTTTATACATACTTAAATAATATTATTGTAAATTATAATTAATAATTAAATAATTATAATATTTATACCTATAATTATTTTAAAAAATTATTTAATAATATTTATATTTTAAAATAATTTCTATTAATTATTTTAATAATATATAAATTAAAGACAATAAATTATTATTTATTACTAAAAAATATTATAAGAAGTATATGAAGTTATGTTTACAAATAAATTATACTCTTAATAATCATTTGACATACAATAACTAACAAAATTTTACCAAACAGTTCTTATTTATTATACTATCCGTAACCACTCTCAGCTACCATAAAAGAAATTAATTATTATAAAAACCAAACAATTTTTAATAATTATAAATCTAATAGATGATTGAAGTGTAAAAAGAAATTATATTTTAATACAGTTTGAAAAATAATTTACAAATTTTAATGCATTTAAATAAATTTTGTTATATCGCCTACATTATCGATATTAGAATCTACTGAACTTTATTTAATTCAACAATAAAAATTAATTAACAACTAGTTTAACTTTTTCACATATTTTTTAAGTGAGAATAATCAATTAAGGGAAATTCTATGGTTATTTATTTTTTAATTACTTTTATTTTACTTTATTTTATCACCATTGGACGAAAGTATATGTTATCATCTTGATAGTTATTGACAAAATAAATTTTACTTTGTAAAAAATAAAATAATGATAGGATGTGCGATGGATTAAATAAATTTTGTTAGATACTGAATAAAAATTGATAATAATAATAATTGAAAAAGCAATAGATAAGATGTGGGACCGGAATCCCACGGAATAGAAAGAAAGCAACACAAAGAGAGGCGACCGGTTACCGGTGGCAAAGGTATTGTATAAGGTCGCAAAGGTAATATAAAAAAGTGGGCTCCTCATTCTGCGATACAAGTTCTGCTTTGAGTAAGTGGAAAACCAAGAAAAGAAAAAAAAAATCTGAAAATCTCTAGTGATCAGTGTGTTACTTTTTTCTTTGCTTCTTGATATCAATCACTCTCCTATGGAATCCAACGAATTTGAACATCGCAAATATCTATAGTTCTTTGTTTTCTTTTAGGTAACCACTCAATTTCTGGAATTTCTTTTAACGATGATCTGCTGTTTGGCTGTCAAGAAAATGAAATGCTAAAGTAAAAATACAGAAGAGAATTTTCTTTTATTTTTTTCTAATTTTTTTTAGCTGTTTGCAGTGAGAAAGTGAGTTTTGCATCAATCTTACTTCGAGTCGATCACCTGCTGGTAGTGGTAGTGGTGGTGGTTTAGGTTGATTTGATTTATTTATCTTTTTGCTCAGATTGTAAGATCTTTTGTTGAATTGCAGTTGGTTTCATGGCTTATTTGCACCAAATGATCCTTGAAATCGAGTTTGCTTCTATATTCTGTGTTGTTGTGTAAATTATTGAGAAGGTTGTGTGAAGTTAATTTTTTAGTTTGTTAGCAATGGGACAAGTGCTGCTTAATTCTATGGGGCCACCGATAAAACGAAGAGCAGGTTTGCGAATAAAACAAGCTGGGAGAGGTTCTTATAGAGGAAGCTAGCTGAGGAAGTTGTGTTTGCTTTTTTCTGTTAGTCAAAATTTATATAATACTTATATAATTGAAGTTTGGTGGTGTTGTATGTAATAAGAGAATTTATTGTTCTATTTCTTTGGAAAGTCAAGGCACAAAATGGGAACTACTGCTTTAAGGCAGTTGTTGAAAAGTCTTTGCAATAATTCTGTCTGGAATTATGCAGTGTTTTGGAAGCTTTGCCATGGGAGCCATATGTAAGCTTCTTTTTTTTTTCTTCAAAGAAAGAAACAGTTTTGTATGATTTTGTTCCAATTTCGGCTTAGGTTGGTTGAAGGGTCTTTGAAACATCCTGGCATGCCTTAAAAAACAATAATAGTTTCCGGTTAGACTTTTTGTATTTTGCTAATGATTGTAGGTTGAATATGCTTTAGATTATATATGAGTTATGACTTATTAGCTCGAGTTGCAGCATAATTGGGGTGCTTTTCAATAACATATTCATTGTATGAGTTGCTATTCTACAACAGTTAACTGACCTGTCATTTGGACCTTGAAGCCACGGATTGCCAAATGCCATAAGTCAAGCTTTATCTGCATGTGGAAATTTTTGTTCCAAACTTACATCAATCTGTCCGTCACAAGTGGAAGTTTTCCTTCCACAGATCAGATAGCCCTTTCCTTTAGTCACCGGTTGATAGAGTCTTCAATCTTGTTCTTTGACTCTTACTTAGGGTTAACACTTGGTTGAAACCTTATTAATCAGAGTTCTGTGAAGTTGTAATGTGGAATTTGGGGAGCTAATTTTCAATTACAAGTATAATTTTCCGTATGTCACATATTCATCATATGTCACTTCACATTTAAATTTAAATTTGCTGAAATTTTCAAGTAAATTAGGGAATGCTGAATCTTCTTGTGTATAGAATAAAATCCAAATTATCTTATGACAGAATTTTGACTTGGGAAGATGGGTACTTTAGTCATCGAAAACCAAGAGAACTTGTGGAAACGATACCAGATGATGTCTACTGCAAAGGTGCAAGTGATATACTCGCTCCACAGTTTGGAACAAATGCATCTGGAGGTATCTCTGAGGACTATCCAGTTGGACATGTGGTGGCTGACATGTCACGTCTTCAGTATGTCTTTGGAGAGGGGTACACCCTGGTCCTTGGTCTATCTCTTTTGATTTATAATTTCTTGATCCATCTTTACATTATATATTTCCCCCTCTCTAATTTCTTGTGTTAGACTCAATGAAGTTGAATAGATCATATGTCTAAGAGAAAAAGCTGAAATGACGTTTTTGTTTTAACTGCTTGCACTTTCTCCATTGTGTCAAAGAATTCTAGCAACCAGGACAAAAGCACTTGGAGAATGAGAATCTAATCTAAAAGGGACTGGTAATTGACAGTGGATTTTTCCAAAATTTTCAGGGTTGTAGGTGAAGTGGCAGCAGCTGGAAGCAACCACTGCTGGGTTTCCATCAATCACATTTTCACTGGTGAGGTCAAGTTAATTCCTAAGGTGAGTTCTCCAATAACAGAAGATAATCAAATGAAGATAATTTGTTACAATTCAAAATCACTATACAGAAAGCTGAATAAAATATAATTCTTCCTTTTTGGCAGTGCCCAGAAGAATGGCTACTTCAGTTCGCATCCGGTATCAAGGTAAATTATGAACTCTGTTAGTTCTTTCAGTTGTATTCCTTCTATTAGATCTGCACATGCTTTGATTTGTGATGTACCACTGTTACCTGCACATGCACAAATCTCATTGTTAGTGCTTGAAATTTAGTTTTTTAGAGGCCAAGTGGTATCCATTGTATGAATTTTGGCTCAGTTAATTATCATGTTTGTGCAGACTATTTTGCTGGTGCCCGTTCTTCCACATGGAGTTTTGCAACTTGGGTCTTTGAAAGAGGTGCATTTTTTGTTCTCATTGATTGCATATGCTATTGTGGTGGCTTCTTACTTTAGGTAGCATTCAGCAGTCCAAGTTTACACTGCCCATATATACTAACTATAAAAATAAAAATATTAAAATAAACAGTTGCCTGTGTCTGGTCAAAGTAAATCATGTTTTAAGGGATCACTACTTCCATATTTACTGTATGAATGACAATGGGACTGGTTGGAGTTGACTTTGCCTACTCCTTCCCTGGTCTGGTAAGAGTTGAGATGGGGTTGGGGATTAGGAAATCACTGCAGGCTAGGGAAGGGGGAAAATAATTGCGGGGCAGAATCAGAGCTGGTATCAGTCATTTCCTTTTTCTTTTTTATACTATTTTATACTAAGAACCATATTTGTATGCACATGCACCTAATACAATAGCTATTATCAAGCAAATATTTAAGAAATCAAGATTCTATTTGTTTGATAATTAATATATGTAAAATAAATGATGTACTGTGATTTGAACTTAAAATATGTCATTAGTGATTTGAAATGATAAGCTACCTATAAACAATGGACACCTTAACTGAAGGATGTTAGTATATAAACATCGTACAATAACAATGAAAAAAAGAGAGAAGAATTAAGTTGATTGTCAACCAAGCAACAAATATGGTGAAATAACAAATTGAACTTATAGTATGTTATGAGAACCTTATAATGATAGGTTGATTGAAAGATATTAGTCATTGAAAGAAAAGGAAGAACAAATGAGAAGTGGGACAAATTGCATATTACCTATTGGAATCCCACATTGAAAATGTGCAAAGCAATAAAGAGCTTATAAGTGATGTAGATTGGACCTTAACACAAGCTAATTGGTATTGTGTTACATGAAATCAACCCCATTTATAAGTCCACATGTGTGTGTGGGCCAACACTCTCAAGGCCCATGGACTTGTTGACTTACCCAAAAGCTGAAAGAGTGGTGCTCTCCTCCTGAAAGGAGAAGGCATTTTAATGAATTTTTTATTTGTGGCCTTGCCTCTTAAATTGAGCCCAATTATGGGCTAGTATAGGCACTTTTTTGGATTCTGGGCTCGTTTAGGCATAATTTATTCAAATTAGCTTATATCTTTTTTAGTGTGGAAAGGAACCAATCCAATCTCTGAGCTGAAGTAGACTGAAAAGTCTTGCTCCAGTTCTTTAATAGCCCTAAATCCCCTCTAGTAAGTGATTTTTGAAATTAACATAAAAAGATGTTAAATAAACCTCCTAGCATTGGTCTCCTCTAGGAATATGCTCTTTTGCACCCTAACTATGCATTGGGGGGGGGACAGAGAGAATGAGATTTTATGTTATTTGACAACTACAAATATTTTTAAGGGGAAGGGAATTGAAGAGGAATTATTCCCCCTCATTCTCCTTACAGAAGGGGAAAATCATTACACCCCATATTGGGGTGTAAAAAATTTCCCCTTCTAAGAGGGGAAATCAATTTATACAAGTAGACGTTTTTATCTCTATTATTTTATTGATAATTCTAAAATAACCCTTTTATATATTTAGGTTTTTTTCTTATTCTTTTTAGGTTTTCTTTCTTTTCTAATTTGTTGTTCTTGCTTCTTCCAATAATTATTTTGAGGTTGGTTTTTTCCCTGTATTTTTATGAATAATTTTTTTATATTACCAGTTTATTAATAAATTTTGATACTTGAAAAAATTTTATATTGAAAATTTTTATTGATAAATTAGTATACCTATGTAAAATCATGACATATTTTATAGGAAAATAAAGGTAAATCAACAAAATATGTATATAATTTATCATATCAAAATTATAATATAATATAAATATGTGGGAATATGTATTATATAAATGTCATATATTGGTTTAGTCGTCTTTTTACAATTATTATTCCTTTCTCCTTCTACTCATCCAAACACAATTCTAATATTTCTCCTTACTTTACCATTCCATTTATTTTTTATCATCCAAATACAATTGGATCTAAAATTTCCCTTCCCTTCCCTTCCCCTTCCCCTTCTCCTTCTCCTTGTGTTGCCATGCATAATATAGACATGGTATTTATTGCAAGCATGTATTTTTGTATCTTTGTATGTTTATATCTTATGCATGGAATTTTTTTCCTAGTTTTCAGGTTGCTGAAGATATCAATATGGTAGCACATGTTAAATGTAGATTCAATTGCCTTCACAGCAGTGTTGGGGAAAACGCTGCACCTTTTTCCTTAAAGGAACTTGAAGAACTTTTTGCTCCTCTGATATCTAGTTCCATTGGGTGCTTTAATGCACCATTAACCAGTGCTTTTGCCTCTGTGAAGACTGAGGATTTGGACCCGTCGTTAGCTTCCAACATTGTCGAGCTAGATAATTACAATCTGGCCTCTGCTAGTCACATTCAGCCACTGCTAACTTTTCAGGATGCACTAATGCCAACTGGTGATCTGCCAGAAGATTACATATATGACATAGAAAATAAGATTGATATCTCTCTTGCTGAAGTATTAAGTCCAAGCGAATCTATAAATGCCAGCCAACTGGAGATGGTGGAGAGTAAGCTGTTTGAACTCTCCTGTCTAATGGGAGAACTACAGGGATTTTCTGACTATAACGACTACAACATGGAAGTTCTTGGAGAATCTTTTAATGGAGTAATGAATTTTCATTCTGCAAGCAGTATGACCGGAAAACCATGTAGAGACAACTATGCTATTGACATGGATGACAAAACTGTTAGAACTTTTCTTAGATTTCCCAAGGATAGCGAGTTGCATAAAGTGCTTGAACCAGACTTCAATAAACAGAAAAATGGGAAGTTGTGGGACTCGTCTTTCATGGTTGACAATATTAGTAGCAGATCAAGTTTGCCCTCGAGTAAAGATCCTAGTGAAGGAACTGACACATCCTGGTTTGCCAGAGGAGGTGATGCTGGATACCTTTTGGAAGCTGTGGTTGCTAATGCATGTAGTAGTTCAGAGGATGTTATTTCTAACAAATTCCATAGTTTCATATCATCTACTAGTTTTTTAGGATATGGAAGTCATTCCCCTAAACCACAAAAACAACACAAAGCAACTGCCTTGGTGAGGAATGATTCAATGCCACAGAGCCATCTTACATCTGCATGTATTACTCAGGACAAAAATGCAGATTGTACATCAGATACTTTGAGGAGCATGATGATCACAGTTCCTAGCAAAGAAGACAAGGAAAAAGAATCTGAAATTACAGATCTTAAGAAGGGACAGAGGATGTTAAATACCAACAGAAGAAGGGCTAGATTTGGTGATAACCAAAGGCCGCGACCAAGGGATAGACAACTGATCCAAGATCGAGTGAAGGAGTTGCGAGAGCTGGTTCCAAATGGTGCAAAGGTGAGTACACCCTCTGAATTCATAAGTATTGCAGTTCTAACATGTTCTTGTTGGTACACTTTTTCCACTCTTCTCTGAACAAATTTTTGTGTTGCGGGAAAAATTCAGTGTAGCATTGATGGTCTTTTAGATCGAACTATAAAGCACATGATGTATTTAAGAAGCGTAACTGACCAGGCTGAGAAATTGAGGCAATGCATGCATGAGGAGGTACGTAAAGTCTACTTCATCATATCACACTTAGGGCTCTATTTCTTTTGCATTGAGGAAAACATTTTCTTTGCATCGTGGTGTTTGGAAGAATTTGTAGACTCAATAAAGAAAAATAACAAGTTACAATTGCATATCCATTAGTTGATTGACCACTGCTGATAAGTTAATAGTTGCCATCAAAAGGAACATGTACAAGCTGAAACAAAATTTAGGCTTTACACTGGCCGCTAATTTTTTCCAATTGATTTTCCAGTTCACAGCTAATGAGCAAAAATATGATTCATCTTCTTTAAAATGATTTTCACAAGATGTAATTCTTCTGCGGATCATCATAGGAGATAATAGATGGTGTTCAATCATATTTCATGTATAGGTCAAAATTCAGATGGAACCTCTTTTACATCAGGCAGAAATTGGACACAATTTACTATTTTTGAAAGATGAAAATGCCAAAATTAATAGAGCATTCAAAATTTCTATGTTGAGGCTATTTTTGTTATTCAAACCCGAATGCTTCACAGGTTGCTGGTTGCAAGAACTTTAGGTCCTCTGACACCAAGAAAAATTACCAAAATGGAACAAGTTGGGCATTTGAACTTGGAAATGAGTTCCAATTATGCCCCATAGCTGTGGAAGATCTTGCTTATCCAGGACACATGCTCATAGAGGTCTGTCCTCTTTTCTTATTAAGACATCTGAGTTACTCTACACACAATAACCAAGCTACATCCTTCGCAGATGCTTTGTAATGAGCATGGTCTGTTCTTAGAGATTGCCCAGGTCATCCGTGGCTTGGAGTTAACCATCTTGAAGGGTGTCCTTGAAAGCCGGTCAAACAGCACATGGGCTCGATTTGTTGTAGAGGTAATTTAAGATTTATCCTGATGATAATTACAGTAATTGGCTATTAATTGCAATGACTGTTGACATATATCTATATTTTTGGCAGGCTTCCAAGGGATTCCATAGACTAGATATTTTCTGGCCTCTGATGCAGTTCCTTCAGCGCAAAAGAAATTCCATCTCAAGCAAGATATGATGCATTGTAGAGGAAATCAAAATATGTCAATATTCTCTAGTTTCATTTCATGTGGAGACATTATAGTCACAAGCTGAAACGGAAAAACTATTGTTTGTGTGAAACTTTTGAGTCATTTTCTGTTCTTGCAATGGGGTGTCAGGAATTAGCTCCTAAGAAGGAAGAATAAGAAAAAAGCAGCAAGAAAATATTTGAACAAGCTTACATGCAAGTATATACATTGTGTATAGGACCAAGGACTTTGCGTCACACGGTAATGTGAAGAAAGGGATCACTATCCTAGCAAAACTTCACCTCTTTTTAGATAATTAATGGTAACAAGTCTCAAATGGGCGTCTCTGCTAGCAGTAGCGTGTGCCACCAACCGCATGCAACATTTTTAGGTAGACAACCTTCAATGCGAACTTGGGAAGGAATATTGCGGTCAATTGAATCGCCTAGGCCAAGCTGCATTCCAAATATTGATAAATATTTGTCACTTCAAATTCAATAACTGTACGAAGTCTGATCACAAGCTGTACGAAGTCTGATCACAAGCGTTCGAGGATCATACCTGACCATATTTGTTCCAACCCCAGCTATATACCTGGCCGTCCTCTGCATTCACAATCAAAGAGAATTAAATAATATAAGCTAATCTTTTATCTTATTCAATCTCTTGTTGGGTATAGAGAAATGTACAAACTTAACAAAAGAAATGGGTCTATAAATGGAAAAGCACAATATTTTCAATTTATACCTGTCAAAACAGCACTATGTCGAGCCCCACAAGAAACAACTTTCGCATGCTTACTTCCCAAACTTGGCACATCCAGCTGCTTTGGCCGAGTCTGAAATTGATGTTGAACAAAGCCTTTTAGTAAACTAGCCACCAAATTGAATATATCCAAAAGCCAACCAAAAACAATGAACATTATTTAACATCCTGAGAAACATTGATGCACTCATAACAAGATATCTTAGACATGCAAATTTAATTGTGAATTTGGCATATCCGGTCCTTGAAATACTGGTCAATGAGGAAAGCACAACACATTGGACAGTTTAGCAAGCAATCATAAAGAGAAGGAGATAGGTAGTTTAGGTTATCTGAACCCAGTCAATCAACATACAAGCTGTACAGGCAACCAATAGTGAGGCTAGTTTCTACTTCATATGACAGAAAGAAAACTGCTTTAAAGGCCCCCACAGCACCAAAAATAATTTGATGCACCTCAGACTGGTCAGTGCCAGTTCCTAGTTGTCCAAATTGATTGCCACCAAAGGTATATACATGACCATCGGTAGTGATGCACGCAGTATGCCATAGTCCAGCAGCAATACTTCTTACTTCAAATCCCGATAAAGAAGATACATAAATAGGTCTCAGCTGATCATTTGTAGTTCCTTGTCCACACTGGATCACAAAAATGCCGTGGAGGACTATTATGATATGTAAGAAATAGGGGCATCAATCAATAGAAGCACGGCAATTCACTCGGCAATCAGATAACTAACCTGTCCATGGAGCCCCCATCCAAATGTAAGTAGTGCTCCAGTATCTGCAATGAGTGCAAGTGATGAAGGGACATAGCATATCAGGATGTTATCAATTAGTAAAAGGTTGCAACTTGCAAACCAAGCTCAATCAAGTAAATCAAAAACTGCAACAACATACTACATACATTAACTTACAAAGAAAAGCAACTAAAGGGGACTAGGCAGGAAACTGAGAAGCGGCAAGTTCTTAAAACATATAAAGGGAACTAGGCAGGAAACTGAGAAGCGGCAAGTTCTTAAAACATAGATGGCCAAAATAATTAAATATTGCAAGGAACAGCTCAAAATTGTTCCAGTGACACGACTAGAATTCAAGACATCAAATGCTGACCTGTCAATATTGCACTATGCCGGCCTCCACAAGCAATCGCCTTCACGTAACTTCCAGGAAATGGAGATGCTTGTGCCGATGGATTCAATCTTCCTTGATGCACTTTCAAGGACCGGTCTTTCCCAGAAGCAGATGCATCAATGCAAGGTATGAGAAGAGGAGAAGACACCATTTTTATCCGGGATCCCAAACCTAGCTGTCCTTCGCTTCCATAGCCCCAACCCCATACCTGTCCCATATCTGAAACTTCGGTTAAAACATGATGCATCAGGTGTCTTGCTTAACATCAAAAATCTTCCATATCTTCGTACTTCATAAACCTACTTCGTACTTCAAAAAACCTACAAAACTACGTTGCGTAACCACAAAGGAGAGACTACACCTGAAATGTGTAAAGGTGCATGACTTAGACACCCAAGCAGTTAATTTACCTGACAGCGCTAAAGTGTGTCGACCACCAGCAGCAACATTTGCGATCCTCACTCCAGGGCCCAAAGTTACAACTGAAGGTGACAATGCAAAAAATTCATCTCCCGAGGGAGAACTTTCTAAGTCTTCTTTAGCTGGAGATACTCTTCTCTTCTTTACAATTTCATCTCCAGTCTTTTTGCTGTCAGAATTAGAAACTGTCCCACCAGTTACACTTGACCCTTGGGACCTTGGACTCACTGAGTTTTAAGATTCATAATATTAGTTTGGAACATATGAATTGGATGATGCTTCTATTTGATAAAAAAAAAATTGCAAAAGGCTTCAGCGGGGAATACCTTGCTCAGTCTGTGATGCAATTTGTTTTCCAGTATTATCCTTTTCGAAGCTTCCCCCAGATGCTGAATCTCGAATGATTTTTACGGATGGAACACATTCTTTCCATCCCCATGTGTACACGTCCCCTGTCTCTGCATATGAATCAATGAAAAGAAGATGTTAATTACAATTACAATGTTTTGGATGATATCTATGCATAAAGTGATTAACAACTGCTGACAAAATGAGTTCCAGAATCTACTTAACTACTCCCCAACACCAAAGACAGCCAGCAATTCTATAGCCAGACCACAAGTAAAGACAAAATATTGAACCTTTTCATGTGATTAACTAAAGAGAGTACCTGTGACAGAAGCACAATGTGCCCAGCCAGCAGCTGCCTTGACTATAGGAGCTTCACAAGGAAGAGGAAAAGGCTCTGGAATTTCCTTGAAAAAAAGAAAGAATAGAAAAGAAAAGAAAAGAAAAGCAGGTGCAAAATCACTTAAAAAACAAAAACTTTGCAGTCTAAGATTAGTTTGATTAATCAGAAGATCACTGCATTACCCCATGCTTCCCTGATGTCAAATAGCTTTGACCTTCTTCATCTGTGGAACCCCATGTTATCAGTTTCCCACATCCTGCAATTTGTTACATTAATCAAATTCTTGATCAAAAAGATGAAATTCTTTATCACTTAATTATGCAAAAAAAAAAAAAAAAAAGTCAAACATCTTAGAGATCTAAAAGTAACAAAACAGCTCCTATATCTCTTCGATCTATACAATATTATTCAAGAAAACAAACACATTTCACCAGTCAAATGTGAAACCTTCTAATTAAAGATTTTGAGGAAATGGACCTGAAATGGCCATAGCAAATCCACAACCACCACCGCAAACATCTTTCCACGAATCAAAACCCCCGCCTTGTATCGGTACTTGAACTGGAGAGAGTATCGGAGATTTTTCCGGCGAAATTCCCGGCAGATAACCACACATATAAACCGCCGTCGTTTTACAACTCTCCTCCTCCACCTCCACCTCCACCATTTTCACATCCTCCTCCTTCTCTTTTCCGTTCCCAGTAACCGCCATGAAAACGACAACCAAAAAACCAAAAAACGACAATAAAATCAAGAGAATGCAAACTACAATTAGCAGAAGAAGCCACCGGTTAAGAAATAGAAGGAGTTTTTTTTATTTAATTGTTATTATTAAACATGGTGCGTATCATTTACAGGGATGTGGTATATGCCACGTAGGATGCCACGTAGTGAAGCGTACACGTGGCTTGATCATGACCGCGTCTCTAGATTGTTCCTTTTCACGCCAAGAGTTTGCTCGAACTTTCTGGAAGATGAGGACCTTCTTTTCAAATTTGCCTAATTGCTTGCCACGTGGGAACTTTATTAATTTAACCAATTACATTAAATTATAATTGTTTATTTGTGTGTTCCGAAGCTGCATTGGAATCCATCTGTTCTTGTTGTTGTCGTTATTACGTGGGAGAAGAATAGCCGTCAGATTATCTCACGTTATGTTGGATGGATGGATGCTGAACAGGCACGTGTAAGGAGGCTAAAGTCCCAATTTTCCACTTATAAATTAATGTTTAGATCAATTAATCTATT
This sequence comes from Mallotus japonicus, assembly GCA_949634005.1. NCBI lineage: Eukaryota > Viridiplantae > Streptophyta > Magnoliopsida > Malpighiales > Euphorbiaceae > Mallotus > Mallotus japonicus. The sequence goes on along the minus strand of CATIWK010024144.1, from coordinate 4,527 downwards.
AATTTGATAAATTCAGTCAATTAGTCCATATTAATTCTTTTAAAAAAATTCAATTCACTCCAAATTTTTTTTTAACTAATTCATCTAAGACTTTTATACATTAACTAAATAGATTTAAATTATTAAATTTTAATATATATGAGACAAATTAAAATTTTAGTAAAAAATTAAAATTTTATTTTTTCAAATTAAATTTAAGGCCTAATTTTTATAAAATAAATTTGATTATTTACAAATTATTTTTTAATAATTTTTAATTTTTTATTTATATCATTAATTTTCATATTAATACATATGATATTAAAATGATTTAACATTATGGGTGTATTTGGATTGGGATTAAAAAAAAATAAAAGGAGTAACAGTTGCAGGTGTATTAGTTAAATTATTAATTTTATTTGGTTAATAAAAGTAATGGATAAACTGTTAATGTGAAATTATTTAAAACCCATTAAAATAATTAATAAAATTTATATAAATTAAATATATATTATTAAATTTCATAAGCAATAAAAAATAATTTTAAAAATATATACCAGAAAAGAAATTATTAGAAGAATTTTATAAAGACAAAAATACATAATATATATCTATATATTCATATACGAAAAAAAAAATATGGGTGGCATTACAAAAAAAATATGGGTGAAACATTTTATGCAATACAATTAGTAGAAAATAAAATTAAAAATTAAAATTGTTTATAACAATTATTTTACAGGTCATGGACAAATCTATACTAATTGCTGATATGATTTTTATATAGTGATTATTGAAATGATTTTTTTTTTTTGTAAAAATAACAAAACTATCATAAAAAAAAATCTTAAATTGATTTTATACATGTTTTGTAAATTTAATTTGTAGCTCATTTAATAAAAAAAAATCATTTACAAGATATAAAACGAAATAATAGAAAATAAGAAGTTTTAATTTTTCAATAAAGACTATTTTTTTTATACACCTTTAACCTACCTCCACCTATTTTAATAAAAATGTATTAAAGGAGGCTAACTGTTAAGGGATTAAGAGTTAAGGGTGTATATTTTAAACTTACCAAAAAAGGGTAAAAGATATTAATATATTACATGTAACAATTATCCTTCTTTAACTTCAATCCAAACGCACCCTATGTATCAAAATTATTGAAGTATTTTAATATTTGTATATGTCAAATTTTAAATCTTGATGGCTCACATTGTTGGACGACAAAGCCATATTGATGCAGAAGGACAAGAAATGTGAGTTTTTGTCATCTGAGCATACTGGCTCATCCTATAAACTAGGGGTGTGCAGGACCCGATAGTCTGAAATTTTCTATCCAAACTGACCCGGAATTAAGGACCAGTTTGGTGTTGGTTTGGGTTATGTTGTGTTCAAAACCCGCAAGCGCACGGATCGTGAATTGCAGTATAAAGAGTTATCATTCCAACGAGGATTGTATATTGAGTACTAATATCTCTACTTATGATCTTAGCTAGTAAATTAAATAAAAGTAAATCTTGTAATGAAATAAACAAACAATCTAAACTAAATTGTAATTAAATGATAAAGAGCTTAAAGCCTAGGTCTAGTTTCACTATTCCAATCCGATCATGAACACATTAATAAACAAAAGACATTGATTTCAGTTAAGGGTAATTGTTCTAATTTACCTAAAGCCTCTCTCAAGTTCAATTAGGCATGCAAGGATTAAAGTTTAACCTACTCTCGTGATTAAGAAGTTAATCCAAGCTCATTAAGTTCCTTAACAATTATTGGTTTACCACCGTAGACCCCTGCCTACTGTCATGGTTCCCCGAAGAGCTCACCTACTCTCGTGGTCAAGTGGTATAAGTCCTATGAGTAAAAAGCTAATAAATTCTCCTAACTCTCGTTGGTGAATATACCCATAAACATGCAAACAAGCTGGCCAAGAATGAAAGCATACATGAAGTGCAACTCATAGAATTAACCGAAAATCAAATTAAATATAAAGATCTTTGTGTCCATTCACATCATGGAATAGCTACTCCTATTCCCAAACCTTAAAAGAAAACTAGCCACACATGATTGTGGCGAAGCACACAAACATAATTTAAGAAAATAGAGAAGAAGAAGAAAGTATGAATAAATCTCTTTAATTTCACGACTCCTCTTCAATCTTTGTTTTGCACTTGTTTGTGGCTTCTTCTTGATGACCAAAGATAATTTCCAGCCTCCCCTCATTCTCTTTTTATAAGGTTAATTTTGTAGGAGAAATCATAACCCTTAAAAAAAACCTTTTCCTAATTGGGCAAGGAATCCTCTTTATTTTCGTCATGGCTTAGGACAAGCCGTGACTGAAATGGTGACGAATTTTCAGCAATCGCAAAAGTTAGGCAGATTGTGTCACAGGATGGGTCACGGTTTGGGTCATGGCTTTACAAGCCATGACTGAAGTGGTGACACGATAATGGCTTTACGGCATGGCTTCAGACATGGCTTCCCAAGCCGTGTTGCATTATCTTTAAGCTTCCAGAAATGGTCACGGTTTGGGTCATGGCTTCCCAAGCCGTGACTGAAGTGGTGACGCACTATTCCATGCCAAATTTGGATTTCTTTACTTAAAGTCTCCTACAAGAAGAGGATATCTTAGTCAAAGCTTAAATAACTCCTAATTAAACCAGAATTATATTAAAATAAACAAAAACCAAACCAAAACCTTTAATCTATAATAATTCCTAATTAAACTCAATTACTACCCAATTAATCTAATTATTTATTCAAAATCCATTAAGATTCAACTCAAATACATGTAAAGAATTACATACATCAGCTTCGATCTGAGCTATGGGGAATGCTTCAGGGCATCTCTTTAGCCTGGAAATTAAGAATTCGCAAACTCCTAGTTGAATGTGACAACAAAATTGCAGTCCCGATGGTTACGGGGGAAGTTCAAGCACATGTCGCCGATAACTCTCTGATCAGTGCTATTCGCCAAATTATGTTCAATGACTGGGAAGTGAAGGTAATTCACGTATACAGAGAAGTAAACAGAGTCGCTGATTGGTTGGCGTCCTTTGCTAGTAAAATTCCAGTGGGTGTTCACATTCTTGATAGAAGCCCTTATGGCATCAAAGAGATTCTACAACAAGATTATTCAAGAGTAGCTTTACCTCGTATGGTTATGTGTTAACTTGAGACCCTTGTCTCCATTTTTTATCTAAAAAAAAAAAGCTGTGGAACAGGAAAAAGTTAGTAAGAAAATCCTAGATCTAAAAATAAATAAATGAATAAATAAATCCTGAGAAATAATAAAGACAGTGAACGTAACTTAAAAGAAATTCTTAAATCAACTCTTACAATCAACTAATGACTTCTTTTCCATATTTTAATTAACATAAATTTTTTAAATATCAGTCAATTTTAATATAAAATATATCTTTATTATTGTAGACACTCTAGGTTTGGGCCCGCAACGAAAGCCCTGATGATAAGAAAGTATAAATTTTGAATGCAAGGAAACCCGAAATCTTCTTTAGAATGGACTCAAAAGCCCATCTATCAAATCTTAGCCCATAACACTTAAACCCTAACCCAATATGTTAAAATCCCAAATTCTTTGGCCCACTAAAGCCCAAGTCATGCAGGCCTGAGCCGAAGAGGTGCACACCTCTTCAGCAGCCGACCTACTTTGCATTAAATGCAATTTTGATCTCATTCCACCAAAAGGGTCCCACAACTCACCCTTCCTACAACCTTGAGACATGCATGGGTGTATTTTTTATAGAAAAAGGGACGGTTGATAGGGTTGCATGGGGAGAAGCCAAAGGGGGTGTCTTGTACAAGTAGGGGAAAATGGGAAAGAGTGAGGGTGAGAGACTTATAGGCTAAGGGAAGTTAATAAAGAAGGAGGCAGACTAGGAGAGAGGGTAGGATACCTGGAAAGAAAAAGAAAAAAAGAGAGGAGGGAAAAAGCAAAGAAAACCAGAGAAGAAAAAAAAAGAGAAAATAGCTTAAAATTCCATTTTTGAAGAAGGAAGAAGGAGACTCTTGCATTCAAGAAGCATTCAAATCAAAACTAACCTCTGAGGGTTTAGTTAGGAGCTCCAAACGTGGTCAAATCAGTGAGAATCCTGTTTTTATATTTTAAGCTTTCTTTGTTCTATTTAAAATCTCATTTCTTGATTTTCATTGCTTGTTATTGTGTTTCTTGCTTTTTTGATGTTATATTAAAGGCATGAATATGTGACATATTAACTGTTAGTTGTAGATTTATATCTATTCACATCAAACTTGAAATATTTGCCTTTGTTTCAGAGTTTTTTTAGCATTTAAATTGTCTGCTGCTACTGTCTCTATCAAAGAGGCGTGCGCCTCTTCGATATTTTGGAGCCTCCTGGCCAATAGGCGTACGCCTCTTTGTTTTTAATTTCGTTTTGATGAATAGTGACATTTATCACTATTCACCTTTTTTTGCTCCGCAACTCCAAAACTTTTTTCGTTTTAACCATTTTGACCAGAATGACGAGAGAAACTTGCACATATTTTCGGTTTTATTTTACG
>CATIWK010024064.1:0-12502 GCA_949634005.1 Mallotus japonicus | reverse complement strand
TCTAAAAGAACACGAGACTAAGAGAAGTTAGTATTCCGAATCCAGAATTTCCTGGTTGTGGTGCTAGCTTTCTTTTAGAGAATCGAGTACCACCTCCGATTTTGTCCCAGTTATTACCCTGGGTGGTGACTCCATCATCTCCAAGCTATGTCTTTGTGATATAGTAGTGTGTTCCCTAGAGCCCTGAGCTTAAACAGTGTCACAGTTGCAAGAAACTTGGGCGCGCGCTAAACCCCGCCGTCTACAGAAAGCATACTTGAATGAAAAAGACTCCAATTTAATGTAGTTCTAATTTGGTATGCGGAAACCAACTCTTAAAATTTTTATTTTCTTTTTACTTTGTGTTTTTTCTTCCCTCTCTCGGTAGTTCCCCACCTTTCCTGAACTACTCAACGTGGACACCTCAAGAGGGTACTTTGTATACTCTTACTCTTGTGAAAGAGCATTGTAGTAGATGGAATTCAAGTTCCTAAGCACTTTATTCTTTTTCTTTTTTTTTTAAATGGAAAAGAGTATTTTTACGATTCCTTTCGTATGCAACTAAAAACGACCCTAAATAGGGGTTTAGTTCATTCAAAATACTAACTCCTAGCACAATCATTCACAATCATGATCAAGCAAGCAACAACATGCATTAGATTGATTAAAAACTCAAAAGTCTCAACTCAAAATGTCAACCAAGTTTAAAAAGATACCAAACTAACCATTAAAAGGAGATTTGAATACATATGCTCAACAAAACTAATAAACATACACAATACTCAATACTAAGATAATTGTGCAAAAATTTCAAGTGTCAAGTATCAAAAATTTTCAAAAATTTGGGCCAAATTACACAATGCAAAATGCAAATGCATGATAAACCTAAAATATACATAAAGTATACTAAAAATGCAAATAATGCAAAATGATTCCCCCCACACTTGAATCACATATTGCCCTCAATGTGAGTTAGGTACCTATATGCAAGACATAGACAATATATATACAATGCACAAACTCAACCCAAAATCAAAAATAAAATTCACAAGCAAAAATTATAAACATGAAATGAATGTAAAATAAGAAATAAAAACTACACACAAACTAAAACTAAAAACTAAAAACTAAAAACTAGGGAAAAGAGTTTACTCCCCTTATTATGGTGAGGTAAAGTGGAAGGGGTTTGAACCGAGGGATCCATGGTTGCAACTAAAATTCATTCATCTCTTAAAAGACAATTCAACCTAAAAAGCACATAAGAGAATCAAGGATACCAAAAACATAATTTAAGAAAACTAAAAATAAAATGAAAAATGAGAAATGAAAACAAGAAAACACTCTAAAATAAAGGGTTGCTAATTTAAGGTCATTAGCTTGACCACTCCCTTTTTAGATCATGCTTGGTTGTTGAAGGGAGGAGCTTCCTACATCAAACTTCTATTGTATGTCTTTGAAAGGACCATTCCATCTTGCTTTCAACATGTCTTGAAGTAGCTTGAACCTTATGTTGATCAACAAGATGACATCTCCCATTTGAAGTGTGTTTTTAAGGATATGACCATTATGCCATTGTTTTTTTTTCTTTTTGAATAACTTGGCACTCTCATGAGCTTATGATCTATTTTCATCAAAATTAATCCCTTTGCTTGATAGCATATGCCGTGAGACTAATTCTTCTACCACTATAAAGTGGAAATCCTCCCAATGTAAAATGTGATTAGTCTCCTCACATCTTTGTAGCACCCTATCAAGGTTAGATAAACACAATTCAAAAGCATTATCAACAATAGAAGAGTTATCCTTACATACCTTAGGAGAAATAAGAATTTCTTTCATCTTAAATTTTGGTTTCCTTTTTCTCTTAGATGTAGCTCTATAACCATCTTCCACGTGAAGTTTATGCACCACATTTGAGTGATTCAACCCTTTAATATCAGAATTTTGCCACCTCATCACTTGAATCCTCTTGCTTACCACTTCACACACTCTCTTCTCTTATTTGATGGATAACTTGTTGGAGATGATAATAGTTAGAGTGTTATTCTCTCCTAGAAATGTGTACCTTAAGTGGCTAGGCAAAGGTTTTAACTCTAAACTAGGAGGTTTCTCAATGGATGAGGGAATCGGTTTGTCACTCTTTATCAAAATTTCAGGTTTGACAAGAGAGGCTTCTTGTGCACTTTCATACTCATCACTGACTTCAACCTTTTTACGCACCTCATCTTCATTCATCGCCATTTGCCTTAGAGGGAATGGAAGTCTTGGAGCATATTTGGATGTGCCAATGGTAGAGGGCTGCTCCACTTGTTTCTCTTGCATAACAACTTTCTTTTCTTCTCTATTCTTTCTTACTTCTTCAGTTTTCTTCTCTTAGCTTTCCTTGTCATCCTCAACCTTCAAAGGAACTTCCCTAAGACCTTGAAGCTCTTTTTCACTCCTTATTGTGATGGCCTCCACTTGTTCCTTTGGATTGACCTCCATGTTGCTCGAGAAATGTCCTTGAGTTCTAGTGGCAACCACATTGGCCAATTACCCCAATGGAACTTCTATATTGTGAATGGAAGAAGTGTGGTTCTCAAAAATTTGGTCCAACTTAGCTTCCATCTTGGAGGTCATAGCATCCAAGAACTTGTCAAACTTTGTCTCAATTACTGACAACCAATCATGGCTTGGTTGTGGTGGTTTAGCAAACTTATTTGAAAAATCTTGAAAATTCTGATTGTTGCTCCATGAAAAATCAGGATAATCCATTAACCCTTGGTTGTAAGCATTGGAGAAAGGATTGTTGGGTTGCCTTGGTTGGAATAGACCTCCAACATAGCTATAACTCTTTGACACACCATCTCCATACATGTTGCTATTTCCAAAACCACACTCAAAAGTAGTATGCCCAAACATATGACAATATTCATAAAGTGCACTAGGAGTAAAGGGGACAACAACACATTGTAAAGAAGCAACCTCTAAATCGTGCATAGCATAGTCCAAAAGAGTCCATTCTTCCCTCTCTTGATGATAAGCCATTTCACTAGTTATGTATAATCAAGAAGAGTACCTAAAAAAATAATAAATAAAACACAATTAAAAATAGAATATAAAATAAAGAAATGCTCTAATCCAAAACAATCTTGACTAATTGTGATGTTGGCTGCCCAATCCCCGGCAATGGCGCTAAAAACTTGTTGTTTACCTCAAGTGCATGGGTCGACAAGTAATAAAGTAGTGAGTATGAGTATCGTCTCCACAGGGATTGAGGACTAAGCACCTATTAGCTTTAGTTTAATATATTTAGAGCTTGCAAATGAAATTTTAATAAAATAATAAACACACTAAATAATTAACAAATAATAAATGCAAATTAAACTATAGCTAACTAATTAACAAGGAAATGAATTAATGGGAGAATATGTTGTTGGGAGATTTGTACACCACATTATCATTAAGCCAAATAATATATTAGTTCAAGTTCTATTGCACACCTCAAGCTTTCATAAACTGAATTAACAATCTCTCTCGAGTAATGCTAATCTCATTAATAATCATCAATTAACTCTTAAAATATGGCTTAACTCTCATCATCACCATAAATCAAGTAATCAATATCAAACTTGAAAGGTAATAAGCAAACTTTTGGAGGATTAGATCTACTCAAGCTTTCTCAAGTCATTGATAAATCTAACAAGTATTTTTGGGTCTATTGAATCCATAATTTCTCGATGCATAGATTCAAACAAGGGTTGTATATGGCCAAAACACAACACACAACAAGCTCAACAAATATAATATGCCAGATAAACAAGAAATATATATATATGAAATGAACTTAAATCAAATGGGTTTCCAAAATCCTAACAACAATAATAAACTTAGCCAAACATGGCTCTCAAATCCATTATTCAATATTCAATACAACCCAAGAGATTAAGAAAATGAAAACTAAAATAGGAAGGGAAGAGAAATTATTATCAAGAAGCTTTGGGTCTTCAATGGGGGCTCTTCTTCTAGCTTCTTGCTTTCTCCTTTTTCTTATTTCTTCTCTCTCTTGATTGATCTTTTTAATGTATTCTCCTCTCTTCCCTAAATTAGGTTTTTGGTCCCTCTTTTATAGTCTTCTTAAATGACCTTTGGATCCCCTCGAGTTACTGTTCACTTGTTACTGTAGTAGATTAATGTTCATCATTACTGTAGCAATCACAGTATTATTCATGCATTACTGTTCATATGTACTGTAGCAATGTTGTTGTTGCTCTGCTTTATTTTTGCTCATTTTTGCTTCTTTTCACCACTAAACACCTCCAAAACCTCTTTTCCCTAGAAAAATAAAATAAAATATAAAGGTATCTATTTTTATATGTTTTTCTATATTAAATGCTAATTAAAAGATACAAATGCATGCAAATTAAGGTCCTAAAACTATGCATAATTTGATGACAACACAAGCCACAACCTAAGCTATTGAAATTCTTATTTCAACCAAACATCCTTACTCTACCTCCTTGAACCCAAAATCTAACATTTTATTAACCATTGGCTCTTTTCTCTACTTTGCACCTCTACAGAACATAAGTATACAAGTTCCATCCATACCTTACCTAAGCCTGCCAGAATTTCCTTCTCTCCTTGTAACACCCGAACTCAACCCCATAACTCCCTCAACTCATTTAACTCCCTAAGAAAAAGTAGCTCTGATTAGTAGATTGAGACAATAATTGCACGCTTTAACCCAAGATGATCCTCAAGGAGAGTTTACCGAGCCAATGAACACAACTTTACTTGAAAAGGAATTCAGAGATCCAAGAAGAATAGAACTGGAGCTAATAACATAAGGGAGCAATCACTAGATAAAGCTGGGTCTAGTTCTAACATTCCAGCATTGGAGGAATTTGAAATCAATCGCTGAGTAAAAGAAGCAATAGAGAAAGCTTGGATTGTACCAAACAAAAAAGATGAATATGTTTTGGAAGGAAGCACCCCTTTTACTAATAGAATTGTCAAGATGGAGATTCCACATAAGTTCAAAGTTCTTTAATTGGACTCATATAACGGAACTAGAGATCCGATTACTCATGTTTCCTCTTTCAGAACCAAGATAATGCTCTAAAATGTCAAAGACACTATTATGTACTGAGTCTTCCGAAGTACTCTCAACCAAATTGCTCAAAAATGGTTCCACAGGTTGCCAAAAAATTCCATCTCATCCTTCGATGAATTGGTTGAACAATTCAGAACTCGGTTTATCATTAACATTCCTTCAACAAAGAGCATAAACGATATCTAGATGTGCAAGCAAGGGCTAACCGAGTCTCTAAGGAGTTATATAGATCAATTTAATAAAGTAGCTATTCACATTAAAAACCTGAGTGAAGAAGCAGTAATAGATGTCACTAGAATGACAAAGCTCAGGGACAAGGCATGACAATGAGCTAAAGAAAGCTTAGAATGATATATCCAGAATAATCAATATGATAGTCGATGGAGATATTTCTGAGAAAATACAGAAGATATCTAGAAAAGAAGTATACTCTTTGTCGAATATAAAATCGGTGATCACATTCAATACTGAAGATGGAAAGCACATTAGGCATCCACACGATGATGCCTTGGTCATCACTGCATATCTGAATAACTATTTAGTCAATAGGATATATATACACCAAGCAATGGGAGGATCAGTAACAGACTTGAAACCCATCCACAGTCCCATCACTAGTTTCTATAGAGGAATAACTCTACCTATGGGTACATTGAGCTGAATGTGGAACTCGGAGATAGAGACTCTCAGAAAACCATTGAAGTCAGATCTCCATTCAACATAGTGTATATCCCATTGGCTTATAATAGAAATATTGGGGAACCCATCCTATATGAAACAGGACCAGCGACCAACATCCGTTACTTGACTATGAAGATACCTTATAGAGAACAAGTGATTACCATTCGAGGAGATCAAAAAGCTGCAAAATAATGTTACCATATGGCAGCAAAAAAACAAGTTGAAGCTTTCCCATTGGACTCATTGGAAATTAAAAAGTAAGGTGCAAAGTATGAACCTATGGATCAGATCCAGAAGTTCAAATTAAAATGCGAAAAGATGATGAAGATAGGAGGAGAGTTGAATGATGAGGTTCTATAGGGTATAAGCTCAGTTCTCAATAAACACTCAGAAACTTTTACTTTCAAGGCATATGAGATCGTCGCATAAGTCCAAAAATTGTGTCACACAGCCTCAACATAAACCCTAAAGTGAAGCTAGTGGTATAGAAGAAGAGGTAATTTGCTTACGAAAGGCAACAGGTTATAGCTGATGAAACTCAAAAACTCCTAGATGTTGGGTTCATCAAAGAGGTCACTCATCCATAATCAGTAGCAAATGTGGTCCTAGTCAAGAAATCTAATGGCAAGTGCCAAATATTTGTAGATTACACTGATTTGAACAAACCATGCCCAAAGGACAGCTATTCACTCTTATCCATTGATCAGCTTGTAGACTTGATAGCCTGTTATAGTCTATATAATTATTTGGATGCAACATAGGGATATCACCAGATCCCGATGAAGAAGGAAGGTCAGGAGAAAACATCCTTCATTATGCATGAGGGATTGTACTGCTACAAAGTCATGCCTTTCAGATTAAAGAATGCTAGAGCAACTTATCAAAGGCTGATGAATTTTATATTAAAAGATTAGATTGGGAAGATTTTTAAGGTTTATGTTGATTACATCATCATCAAGAGCCAGAATATTAAAGATCATCCTGCGGATCTTAAGCAAATTCTTCAGACTTTTGACAAGTATCAAATGAAACTCAATTCGGACAAGTGTATCTTTGGTGTAAAAGGGGGAAAATTTTTGGGATTCATAATCTTCCAGAGAGGAATAGAGGCTAACCTGAAAAAATAGAAGCAATTTTGAATATGAAGGCTCTAACTACCCTGAACGAGCTTTAAAAATTAAATGGCCGAATCACAACACTCGAAAGATTTATCACATATTCAGCTAAGTGATGCCTTCTACTCTTCCGAGCATTGAAGAATACTAAGAAATTTAAGTGGAACAGAGAATGTCAGGAGGCCTTTAAAGAAATGAAAAAGTTCTTAGCTTCCCCCATTTACTCAGCAGATCTATTGTTCTATGAGAGGTATTGTATTTGTACTTATCAGTTGGTAAAAGAAGAATAGGGTCAAAAAAATCCTATTTATGATGTCAGCATAGTACTCAAATGAGAAAAATCCAAATATCCCAAGTTAGACAAACTTGTTATAACGATGATACAGTTCAAAAGCTCTGTTTTATCATCATTCGGATAAATTATCCACTTAGGAAGCTATTACAAAGGCCAAAAACATCTGGAAGACTAGTGCAGTGGTCAATCCAGTTTGGAGAATTCGAGATCACATATGAGCTAAGGCAGTAGAAAAAGGCTCAAGTACTAAGTGACTTCATCTAAGAGATGATGATGGATGCTAATCCAAATATAGCCTATCTTAGATGGAAACTATTTGTAGATGGTGCATCTGGAGCATAAGGATCTGGATAAGGATAATATTGCTCGAACCTAGGAAGATCAAGATTCAGTATGTTGTCCGAATAACCTACAAGGCTATAAATAATACAATAAAGTATGAAGCGCTGATAATCGGATTACGACTTGCAATTGAAGCAAGGGTCGAACATCTTAAAATCTATGATGACTCTCAACTGGTAGTTAACCAAATAAAAGGAGTATTTTATATAAAGGAGCCGAGCATAATAAAGTACATTGAAAAAGCCAATTAGCTCTTGAAGAATCTGGAATAAAAAGGAGGAAGATGGGAAATACTCCAGATTCCAAGAGACCAAAATGGGAAAGCAGACACATTAGTAAAGTCAGCAGCTATAAACAGTCAGACCTTTAAAAGCTTTAGTCTATCGAAAGAGATGGCTCAACCAAGTACATAAGAGGTTGAAGTTATAAATGTTAGAGAAGTCGTTGAATTGATGAAGCCAATAATCTCGAGGATGGAATCTTATATGCTGATAAAATCCAAGCTCGAAAACTCTGAATGAAGGCAGCTCATGACTCAATGCATAAAGGGAACTTGTACAGAAGATCCCTAACACACCCTTGGACTAAGTGTGTTTCTCAAGAAGAAGGCAATTACATCCTCAGAGAGATACATGAAGGAATTTTTAGCGCTCATAGAGGTAGATAAAAAAAACATTACTCCAGGGATATTACTGGCCATACATACCAAGGGATGTACTACAATTGGTTCAAAATTATGGAAAATGCCAGCAGTAGGCCAAGCTCTCACATCAGCTGTCGAGCCACAACATTCTATTAGGAGTCCTTGGCCATTTGCCATTTGGGGAATGGACATTCTTGGACCTTTCCAAATCTCAACATCCCTAGAAAAGTTCCTAATAGTCGCTATTGATCACTTTACAAAATGGAAGTAGAAGCTATGCCCACCATTAATGAAGCTCGGATAAGGAATTTCTTCTAGAAAAAGGTCATTTGCAAATTCAGATTCCACACACTATGATAACAGACAATGGGAAGTAGTTCGATAATGATAAGTTCAATGAATTCTACTTAGGAATAAACATCAAGTTCAGATTCACTTATGTCGCTCATTCTCAAACAAATGGATAGACAGAGTAACCAATAAAACAATTTTACAAGGAATAAAGAAAAAGCTCGAAGAAAAGAAAGGAAGTTATGTCAATGAACTGAACAGCATAATCTGTGCATCCAGAACAACACCCAAGAGCTCCATTAGTGAAACTCCCTTTCAAGTAACTTATGGGATCGATGCTATTACTTCAGTAGAAATCGCATTACTAAGCTAATAAGTATTGGATGAGCTGAACTCAAACACAAACAATATGAATAATCGGATATGCCTAGATATATTCAAGGAATGAAGAGAACAAATGACAGCAACAATAATTGAGTATCATAATATAAGAGTCTGAGAAAAGTCCTTAAAGCCTGGAGATCTTGTAATGCGAAAAGAGGATATCAAAAAGGGAAGCTCAAACCAAATTGGGAAGGACCTTATTAGATAGTAGAAAAAGCTAGCAAAGGAGCATACAAAATAAAAGATGTCTGAGGAAAAGAACTACCCCATTTCTAGAATGCAGATAGCCTTAGAAAGTTCTATCAATAATTTAAGTCAGAGTCATCCAAGTTATTTATCTCTTTAGTTTGTTGCTTTATCACTTATTCAATTTCTCTTATTTAGACTCTATTATCTTTTAATCATTCAAAGTTATTTAATTATTCAGAATTTTCAACATTCAATCTAAGGATATATAATTCTCTAAGCAACACATCAATGAGATTTCTCATAAAAGATAAAATTTTCATTCTAAAAAAAATGATTACATTTACAATTTAAACCCCGAATTCAGGAGGGGTGGTCTCATTCCGAGTAGGAGGAATCACATCCCTAGATCTTCAACCCTCAATCATCTTCGCATGTTCAGGAACAAACTTTGTCGCAGTACTAGCCTTATCAGCTAAACTCACCAAATCATTATATGAGATCTTATTAAGCTCAGAGAAATCTAACTCTACATGCTGAGCGAGTAGAATTCCATGGCATTCATATTTGAATGCTTTGAAGAACCCCTTCATCATCCTTTGGTAGTTCTTCTTATCATTCTGTCGAGAATTCTTCTCTTCAAATAGTGCATTCTTCAGAGATTCTAACTCATTGCTCAGCTGATCCACACAAAAAGTCAGTTAAGCATTAGAGTGCTCAAGCTCATCAACCTTCTATTGCCTCTTCTTAGCTTAAGACTCAGTTAAAGCCTATTTATTTTGACAAAGCTCAAACAGTTCCTTTGCCTTCTTCAACTGTTCTTCATACACTAAGGCAATAGTGCTCAACTTTTCTTCCTTTAAATTACATTCACTCTTTAATTAATAGCAAATGTCCTTTGCTAGCAGCAATCCCTGAACAGTCTATAAGAAGATGTTAAAGCTCGAGAAATCATGTACTACCTAAAAATAAGAAGATCAATCCTTACATCCATGACATTCAAGATCAATTAATGATTTAGCCCTTTACCGTCTACTTCTCTCCATCTATTTATATCCATCCAGAAATAAAGAGACTCAGAGAACTGGCCTCGGACTTGAGGATTGAAGATAAATAGATTGGTAACTTTAGACTCGATCCATCCCCCAATGTCTAGACATCTAGGAATCTTAGAACGCTTAACAAAAAGACCACTCCCCTCTACCATCTCATTGTTCTCCCCTACTAATGTTTGAGGACATTTTCTTAAAGTCTCAACAACTTCATCTTGAGTCAGATCTACTACAGGATTAGTGGGAAGGTCAGCCTCAGCATCTGGAACTTCTTTCTTATGAATAGGATGCCCAACCACTTATTGTTCCATCTCATTTTCTTTATTTAAAAGCATGTCGGTCGCAAAGTCAAAAAATTTAGCCATCTACAAATAAAAGGAAAAAGGAAAATCATAAATACTTTAATCATTCGGGTCATTGTTGTTTAGATAGCGTCTTCGGTAATACAATTGAGAATAATTCTCGACAGAGAGATTTTCAATCAAGCTTTTAGTATGAAGATTAATCATTAAGTCCATATCAGTATTTGGAATCCTAGAGGGGCGCTTCACTCGGTTACATTCCTCCACCCAATTACGCCGAACATTTAGGAAGTCTGTTAGATGCTCTATTAAAAAAAATTTATGTCTGCAGGCTTCATTCAAGTTCGAAAGCTTTATAAACAAGCTAAGGTTCGAACAAACGATAAAGAAAAGGATAGCTCTCCTTTTTTTTCTTGGTTAGACTATATATATACTAGAACATCTCTAAATCTGGCTCTCTACCTTCTCTATGTACAAGTTCAATAAACCTAGTTAAAATCCAATAGCTATTTGGATGTAACTGACCCGAAGCTATATTATACCTATTAAAAAAAAGCCTTTATAAAAGGATCTCGATGGAATCTCAGCCCTCCCTCCTACTGATTCGCATATATGATCATCTTTTCTAAACCTAAAATGGTGTCATGAGCTTTAAACTCATTACCTAAAGTGTACAAAATATACTCTAGAGGACTATTAAATTTCCTCCTATATAGCCTAAGCATGCTAGCATCTACCCTAGATTCAAAGAGTGAAGAGTTCATTGTTTCTTGAGGAGGCATTGTAATAGATAATAGAAGGAGAAGAAGAAAAACCAAAAGTATAATGTAATGCTCACCTCAAAGACACAAGCAAAATAAGGAACTGACCACTGGAAGGAAAAGCAACATTTAGCCAAGGAAACATAGAACAAGGAAGAAAGTAGTAAAGCATAAAGTGCAAAAGAAAGTAATATAAAGAAAAATTAAAAAATAATCTCAACTTCTCTACCCTTCAATTTATAGACATGAGAAGATTTTGGAAGGACTCTTCATGCCTTCAAGTATCAATTTACAGCGTACAAGCACAAAGGGCATTTTGGTTATAATATTAGCTTATTAAAACCCAATACTAGAACAATTATCTAGAAGAAACCTTTTAACTAGTATGACCCTTTAGCTGTCTAACATCGTGCAAATTCAAAATTCAAAAGGTATCATATCTAACGTCACTCTAACAAACTCAGAAAAGTTAGAATGTCAAATGACAAACAAGGTTCGAGTGCTCAAAATGCACTACAACGTTAATGTCTAGACAACAACTTCAAACATCAACATCAACATCGACATTTATAATTTGTCCAAATTCAGTATGACTACTGAGCAAACAATAAACAGTACTAACAATTTTTACTTTTCTTGAATATTTATTTCATAGTTTCTTATTGATCCCGAGGTAGATGTTCGGTAAGACGGGCATACTTTGAATCATCCTAGGTCGAAACTTACCACTGCCAATGGACTCGGACGATATTTATCATTCCTGGGGTCGATGTTCAGTAAGACATACATACTTAAAGATGTTTGAGGTTGAAACCTACCATTGCCAAAAGACTCAGATGATAATTCACAAAGCATGCTTACTCAAATCAACCGCGGGAATCATTATACAATAAATAGTTTAATACAGATACTTCACAACATAATGCTCAAATATCTCAGAATCAGAAATTCTAGATTCTCGGACATAAATATCCGAACAACTATTCAAGGGGGCTCTTAATACCCCATATAATATTTCACTTGGAAAAGGACATTAATCCCTAAAGGAAAAGGGATATTCGGACTATAAAAGGACTCATACATCTGGAAATGGTATTCCAATCAACATGGGACAAGGAATCCATGGGGATAATAATTCCTATCAACAAGGAATCATTATCTTATCATGTTTATATGTATTTTCTCCTATATATACTCCTTATGTTTTTCATAATCATTCATTCTGATGCATACACTGTTAGTGATATGCACTAGGTCAATCATTTATACTATGTATTGACTTTATCATTTGATTAATAAAGAGGCATTTCCATTATCATTTCTTTTTATGATAACTAAATGAATAGTTAATTCTTTCTAAGGTCATCAAGTATGTG
>CATIWK010024036.1:0-18875 GCA_949634005.1 Mallotus japonicus | reverse complement strand
AGTGGGTCAATCCAGTACATGATTTCTCAAACAAGTACCTATGAGTTGACTTAATATCTCATATTCATGATTAGTAAAACATAATCATCAGTCAACACCATACTAGCCTTAATTTATTATTAATTCTATAATAAATAAATGGCTAGGGATGATCTGAATAGAACTCATATTTTAATCTAAGGGTTTTACTATCAAGTCATATACTTGATGACCTTAGAAAGAATTAACTATTCATTTAATTATCATAAAAAGAAATGATAATGGAAATGTCTCTTTATTAATAAAATGATAAAGTCAATACATAGTCATAAATGATTGACCTAGTGCATATCACTAACATGCTGAATTACAACAAAATAATACTCTTTTTACTTGTTAGTATTATATTTCTCCGTTAGATTGTACCATCCCATAATGACATTATAATCCTCTTTTTTACATATGAGTTCACCTTTAATTTAATACGAGCTAAATAGGTAGCCATAATGACAATACTCTTCTGTTACAACATTTTTTTCTTTTTTTACTTTTTTTTATTCTATTTATTGATTTTTTTCATACTCATGTCTACACTACAATAGTTGTGCTTACTTTCTCTTGAAATTATATTTTTATATGAATATGCTAATGTCATACATTTTCATTATTTTTAATTTTTTTCTTTTATTTTGAAATAGAAGAAAATTGCAATGATGACGGTACAAGTGAGGAACAAATTCCCTTAAAGAAATTTTTAAACAATAATGAACGCAAAGCCCCATATGAGATGTTGCCACAAAAAAGTATTGATGGAAAATTGACAAGAGGGGTAACAAAAATGGTGGCACACATATTCTCAATTTTTATACATATTATTCAATGCATTTGGGAACAATAAAAAAATGATGGCACACATATTGACGTATCTTATAGAAAGACAAGTTGTGGTTGTAAGAAAGTTCATATTGACTTGGATCGATTTCATGAGATCCCTTTACATCAACAGACAACTCTTGCCTCTTTAGCTTATTCCATGAACATGTGCAAAACCACATTATTTAGAAACTTCAAATCACGAGCTATACGACAACATTCAAATGCCATAAAACCATATTTGAAAGAAGAAAACAAAAGGCAACAATTGCAATTTTGCATATCAATGCTCGACAAAAATAGCATACTGAATGATCTAACTTTCATTGGGATGTACAATATTATCCATATTGATGAGAAGTGGTTCTATATGACACAAAAAATCTAAAACTTACTACTTGCTACCTGACGAAAAAGATCCAACCCGAACTTGCAAAAGCAAAAATTTCATTAGAAAAGTCATGGTTATAGTTGCCTTAGCTCGTCCAAGATTTGCTACACAAGGAAATGAACTTTTCTTTGGAAAAATAGGCATTTTTCCTTTTATCACACAAGAGCCAACCAAAAGGACTAGTGCTAATAGAGTTATAGGAACACTAGAGACGAAATCGATAACTTCAGTGAAAAAATAAATTATAAAGTCCTACTTAATTGAAAAAGTCCTACCTGCTATCAAGTCTAAATAGCCAAGAGAAGATTTCATATTTCCAATATATATTCAACAAGACAATGCAAGAACATATATTAATATGAATGATGATGATTTTCACCTAGTTGCTACAAGAGATGGGTTTGATATTTGTTTAATATGCCAACCTGTAAATTCTCCAGATTTAAATATTCTAGATCTTGGATTTTTTAACGACATCCAATCCTTACAATATAAAGAGTCACCTAAAACTGTTGATGAGCTTATTGATGCTGTTGTGAAGTCATTTGAAGCTTTCCCTATAAAGAAGTCTAACAATATATTTTTGACATTATAGATGTGCATGATAAAGATCATGAAAATAAGAGGTTCCCATAAAAACAAAATTCAACATTTGAAGAAAGCGACATTAGAAAGAGAAGGGCAACTTCCTACTCAAATGAAATGTGATCCTCAATTGGTGCAAGAAGTTCTTAATTATTTAAGTTAAAGTTTACTTATAATTTCTGCCTAGCATAATTAGTATTATTTTTAGTTTTTTTTGTTGTTTATATTGTTTCTATTTTAAGTTAATGGTGATTATAATACTAATAAAGTTTGCATAACTTATCATATCTTTTTTTTTTATTGTGCTTCTGAATTAAAGAATTGATATTCAAGTTTGATATTATACACTATAGAAAGGTAAAAGTTCATATTTTACTTCCTTATAAAGAAGTTAAAAAAGTGGTTAGACTTAAAAGTTTTGGGGTCTTAAAAGTGTTTGTGGAAATTCTGCTTATAATAACCTTATTTTGTCTCGAAAGATGAGGAAGTTCATGTTATCAACTACTACTTAAATGATTTCTGCTCCATTAGGCAAACGTATTTGGCTTTTGATGTCGAAGTAATTACAAATCTTTCCATTAATGAACTCCTCTATCTAACTGAAATCTCAGAGCCAATCTTTTTCTTTTATAATGAGAATTTAAAGTACCTTTTATTCAAAATTGGTGATTGTGTCCATAATAAATTATTCATAGACTCTCTCAAACACTAAGCAAAACCTTGAATAAATAAGTTATTCTTTAAATGAACTTTTCCTAGCTTTTTTGTGCTAGAAGGTTTAATATTGAAATTTTGAATGTTCTATAGCAGCTATGAAGTAGACAAATAAAGCATCAAATCAAGTTACCAAAAAGCATAATATTTAGTTGTTTCTCTTAGGCACTTTTATAATATGATGCTGAAGTAATTAAATGGGCTCATCAGTAATCAGTACCTTGATATATATAAATACTTATTGCTAATTAATTGAGATTTCTACCCTAGCTACCACAACTTGCATGCTTAATTTCTTGAAGATTTAATGAGAAATTCTTACTACAATTATACAAGTTTGAGAATAAAATTATACAAGTATATATAATATTCTTAAATGTCCTTCTCTCATGACCTAAGAATAAAATTCAAATGTATGTTATAGTTTTGATCAACAGTTATAACAAAAATTCAAATGTGTGCTATAGTTTTCATCAACAGTTATAACAAGGACATTTTCAAGGTTGAGCAAGCAGAGAAGCCCTTCTTAGCATCAAATAACAGCATGAGCTTCTTTCTTAATTCCTCCAACCTAGCCATGGCCAATTTCCAACTTATCACACCAAATAAAAACCTCAAAAGTCAAATTCTTTACTGTAGTTCAATGTACACATAAAAGAGCTCATTGATAAGACTCTTGAAGTAGAAAATAAATACTACATATAAATGTGCTAGCAAGATAGTGGGCTACATATTTGTTCAAAAAAACATAGTATGCTACATAGCCATAACGTGCATCCATAGTATTTGAAACAAATTTATCCACATTTTGTCACCCACAAAGTACATCCATCAAGATTATCACTAACATCAGTAAGTTTATGATAATATAAATCAAGATTGACTATAATGACACATAAAAATATAATTCATACAACCAAGATTCAACCAAGAAGCAAATTCTATTTTAATAACTCAATAAAGATAATGCACTTAAAGTAATTAACCAAGATAGAAATTCAATCCAGAAGCAAACTACAAAAATTCAACAATATAGTAATATCTCTTCTCTATCACAATTTAACGAATCTTTCTTACTTATATATCTTAAGATCATAATTAAATTCAACATTTTCTTGCCAGGTACAAGTCTAATTCATGAAATAGTTTTATATCAATATTACCAAAACAACAATCAAAACACAGGAATAAATGAAAGCACATATTTTTTTAGGAAAAAAAATAAATAATAAATATAAGCTGTAAATGATTAGAAAAATGCGTACCTCTTCTTTCCTCCATGAATATAAATATAAAATTAATAGAAAATAGGAAGATAAATTTTTAACATATTTATAAGAAGTTCTTGAAATTCTTTTTCCTTAAAAGCTTCTTCTCCTTCATTTGGAAACTTGTTCAAATTAAAGTCATAAACTATAGGTTTATTCAAATCAAAATCTACACCTTTCTTCTTTTCTATATTAAGCATGATTTTTTGGTTTAAAATCCAAATCTATGGAGTCTTGATCTTTCTCCATTTTCTTTTCTTTTTGAATAAGTAAAAAAAAATGCTTAATAGAACTAAATTTGCAGTAATACATATTTGAACTGCAAATATGCATCAATGAATATTGGGAAAGACAAAGAAGAAGAAAAAGAAGACGAATATTTTTTAGATTCAATACACGAAAGATGACTTTGGAATTATATCGAGCATTAATAACTTTGGACTGATAAGAATAAGGGCAAAATTGGAAAAAAAGATTTAAATTTAATTGATTGTATAAAAGTGACAATTAAATGAAATTTCACATGTTCTCTAAAACATCAAATATAAAGGAACGGAGGGAGTATATATGATGTTTTAAAATGTCTTTCTCTCATGACCTGAAAATAAAATTCAAATGTATGCTATAGTTTTCATCAAGAGTTATAATAAAAATTCAAATGTATGTTATAGTTTTTATCAATAGTTATAACAAAAATTCAAATGTATACTATAGTTTTCATCAATAGTTATAACAAGGACATTTCCAATGTTGAGCCAATAGAGAAGCCATTCTCAGCATCAAATAATGGCATGAGCTTCTTTCTTAATTCCTCCAACCCAGTCATGACCAATTTCCAACTTATCAAACCAAATACAAACCTCAAAAGTCAAATCCTTCACATTAGTTCTATCTACATATAAAGGAACTTATTGATAGGACTATTGAAGTAGAAAATAAATACTGTATATAATGTGCTAGCAAGATAGTGGGCTACATACTTATTCAAAAAAAGATAGTGTGCTATATGGCCATAACGTGCAGCCATAGTACTTGAAATAAATTTATCCACATTCTGTCACCCTCAAAGTACATCCATCAAGATTATCACTAACATCAGTAAGTTAATGACAATATATATCAAGATTGACTATAATGACACACCAAAATATAATTCATATAACCAAGATTCAACCAAGAAGCAAAGTCTATTTAACTCAATAAAGACAATGCACTTCATGTAATTAATTAAGATAGAAATTCAATCTAGAAGCAAACTTCAAAATTCAACAGCACAGTAATATCTCTTCCCTATCACAATTTAACCAATCTTTCTTATTTATATATCTTAAGAGCATAATTAAATTCAACATTTTCTTGCCGAGTACAAGCCTAATTCATGAAATAATTTCATATCAATATTACTAAAACAACAATCAAAACACAGGAATGAATGAAAGCATAGATTTTTTAGGAAAAAAATAAATAAAAAATATAAGTTGTAAATGATTAGAAAAATACGTACCTCTTCTTTCTTCCATGAATATAAATATAAAACTAATAGAAATTAGGAAGATAAATTTTTAACATGTTTCTAAGAACTTCTTAAAATTCTCTTTCCTTAAAGGCTTCTTCTCCTTCATCCGGAAACTTGTTCAAATGAAAGTCATAAGCTGTAGGTTTATTCAAATCAAAATCTACACCTTTCTTTTTTTCTATATTAAGCATGATTTTTGGTTTAAAATCCAAATATATGGAGTTTTGATATTTCTCCATTTTCTTTTCTTTTTGAATATGTAAAAAAAAAAATGCTTAATAGAACTAAATTTATAGTAATACATATTTGAATTACAAATATGCATCAATGAATATTAGGAAAGACAAAGAAGAAGAAGAAGACAGATAGTTGTTTAGATTCAATACACGATAGATGCTTTAGAATTGTATCGAGCATTAATAACTTTAGACTAATAAGGATAAGGGAAAAATTGGCAAAAAATAATTTAAATTTAATTGATTATATAAAAACGACAATTAAATGAAATTTCACATGTTCTCTAAAATGTCAGATATAAAGGAACAGAGGGAGTATATATGATGTTCTTAAATGTCTTTCTCTCAAAACCTGAGAATAAAATTCAAATGTATGCCATAGTTTTCATCAAGAGTTATAATAAAAATTCAAATGTATGCTATAGTTTTCATCAATCGTTATAACAAAAATTCAAATGTATATAGTTTGCATCAACAGTTATAACAAGGACATTTTCAAGGTTGAGCCAACAGAGAAGCCATTCTCAGCATCAAATAACGGCATGAGCTTCTTTCTTAATTCCTCCAACCTAGTCATGACCAATTTCCAACTTATCACATCAAATAAAAACCTCAAAAGTTAAATCCTTCACATTAGTTCCATCTGCACATAAAGAAACTCATTGATAAGACTCTTGAAGTAGAAAATAAATATTGCACATAAATGTGCTAGCAAGATAGTGGGCTACATACTTGTTAAAAAAAAAATAGTAGGCTACATAGCCATAACGTGCAGTCATAGTACTTGAAACAAATTTATCCACATTTTGTCACCCACAAAGTATATCCATCAAGATTATCACTAACATCAGTAAGTTAATGACAATATATATCAAGACTGAATATAATGACATACAAAAATATAATTCATATAACCAATATTCAACTAAGAAGCAAAGTCTATTTTAATAACTCAATAAAGACAATGCACTTCAAGTAATTAACCAAGATAGAAATTCAATCCAGAAACTACAAAAATTCAACAACATAGTAATATCTCTTCCCTATCACAATTTAACCAATCTTTCTTATTTATATATATCTTAATATCATTATTAAATTTGACATTTTCTTGCCAAGTACAAACCTAATTCATGAAATAAAAAAAATTAGAGCAAATTACATTTTTCTCCTTGAAATTTAACCTAATTTACACTTATCTCCCTCTTGTTTAAAAGTCAAATTTTTACCTCCCTCAACTTTTATTTCGTTAGCATTTAAGGACTTCCGTTAGACTTAGACTATTTTTTCTATTAAATACCATATAAAAAGACTAAAATGCCCTTTTAAACAATAAAATAACTATAATTAACTTTAAAACACTAATAATATTTACAAGATATTTTAATACTCTATATTTAACGGCATTAAATATATACATTTCTCACTTAAGTGGATATTGAAATATTGCCACAAAAACATTTATAAGAAAAAAAAATCATGAGCAATATGGAATATATCATGATATGATAAGGACATTCAAAATTTTTTTATTTTATTAATTTGATTTATTTTGATATTTATTGTAATTGATTTAAAAACTTAATTGTTAGTAACAATATATTTATTATAGATTTAAGTTATTTAGATGGTTTTAATGTAAACAATTGCTTTTTGAAATATAATATATAATTGTTAGCATCTTTTAATTAATTTTTTTAATGAGGAATGTATATGTTTTATGTTATTAAATATAAAAAACTAAAATATCTTTTGAATTTTATTAATATTTTATAGTTAATTATAGTTTTTATTATTTGGAAGGACATTTTAATCTTTTTATATACCACTTAACGGAAAAAAATCACCTAACCCTAACGGAAGTCCTTAAATGTTATAGAATAAAAACTCAGAGAGGTAAAAATAAATTTGGTCATTTTTTTGAAATTTATATCACTTGATAAAATTTTTAAGAAAAATTTTTAAAATTTTTTTTATAGGTTTAAAAACTTTTAAAATTTTATAATTAGATTATATATATATTTCTAAAAAAATTATCAATTTTATTTATTAGTATCTATTAAAATTAATTTTTATTAATTTATAAAACTTAAATATACTAAAAAAATTATAGAATTTAATTGTACTAAATAAAAATTTAATATGGTCTAAATTTCCAAAATGAAAGTTTCAATTTTTTTTTTGAACAACGATTACATATTGATTGGTAGAAGAGGGAGGAGAATTTGAACTTCCACCTAACCAGAAAAATTATCCCGTGACTGGCCCAAAACAGATAATTCAAATCTGATTTTTTTCCTTAGGAGCTAGCCCAACCCATAACCTTAAAATGAAAGTTCCAATTTGAACTAAAAAAAATATACAGTGTTCAATGTAAAACTAAGGCAAAATGTGGAGTACAATTTGCACCTTTTCCCATACATATTACTAGAATTAGAAAGGTGAAAACGGTTCTTACACTAGTATTATAGAGCCGCCATGGTAGAAGTTTGTGATGCACGAGTGCACGCGTCTATCTCTGATTGGATGATTACCGAATTCAGGATGATAAAAAACCGGAGTCAGTTAGGGATGATAATGAACAACAAAGAAGAAACAACGAATTAGCCCAAAGTCCGCGCATCACGCCACTTGGTAATCTCATTTCTATGATCACCTGTTCGCGCATTTTTTATCGTATCTATTTCTTTTGAATCTTTAAAAAGCTCTGAATTGATTTTTTTTTTTTCACTTGATTGATTACATGCAGATTCTGATTTGTGTTTCTTGACCTAAATCCTGACAAGAACGCATTTTTTTAAACTGTTCTGGAGCTGTGAGGTTGAATTTACATTCTTTCATTCAATATAATTTCATTGGAGGTATTTAATTGAATTTATTGTCTTGTTTTATGATTTTTTTTTTTGTAGTTTCTAATTCAATTTAGATGATTTTATGCGCAATTTAAAGAATGAATTCTGATATCAGAGGACAGCTTAATTTCATGTACTGTGGTAGTTGCAGTAATAGAAAAGAGTATTAATAGAGTTCAAAGATTTGATTTTGATGTATATACTGATTTTTATGTTATTGCTTTCAAGATTTGCAAGGGAAAGAAAGAGGGACTGCTAGTCCAATTAGGGCTGGCTTTGGTTGTTCAATCACGGCTCTAAAAATAGAAATACCTATTAAGATCAGACGGGGGAAATCATGTGCTCAGTTGTTCCCTAAGTTTTTGATTGCTTCCCCTACATTTCACGGCGGTCGGGGTGCCCTGCCTTCAGCAGGTGGGCATCCGGCTGATCTTACTTTTCTTGCTGGTGGCGGTTACTGATACATCCATTTTGACCAACTTGATTTGGAAGGCACTAGAATAGCAGTTCAAATATACTACTTTAATTTTATAAGAAAATACTATCTCTATAAGCATGACTGTCGTCAAGCCAATTGACGATGACACTTTACCGTCGAAATGTGCAACTGAGCAGCTGGGTTGTCCTCGATTCTGTTCTCAAGGTTTGTGATGCTTATCATTCTTTTATTTTAGCTTAATTGCAAGTTCATTTTCTGGAACTGTGATATGGTATGCTGCTGTAACTGCTATGTTTTTATAACTGGAAAGATTAGAGCATTCCTTTTAGCAACATTACATTTTCGTCAAGATCTGGCCTTCTGATTTGATGGATAATATAATATTTTGATTAGGCTATGATTACTGGTGAGGTTCCAGAGAATAAAGAGTTTGTGAACTATATTTATCTCCTGTTTCTAGCTGGAAGTGTGATGTTGTTTTTACTGGTTTAACAAAATACAACCTGATGGAGATTTACGCCATGGCTAAAATTCTCAAGAAACTTGTTTGCTTAGTGGCTGTAAGAACGGCATGCATGGTCAGTTAAACCTGATGAATTTAGTTTGCTGCTTCAAACTTTCTTGACACTGTTTAATAATTGCAGTTTATTGCTGATGGACAATTAATTATGCTTGGTTGTGTAGCTTATGTCTTGCTGAGGATCATTTAACTTGCAATGTGTAATCTTTATTATTCTGCAAATATGGTTTTTGAATTTGTAATGATCATTGTCAGGTATCAAAATTCCCACATACTGCTTTGCTACCCAATATCTCATTGGCAATCACGTACTGGGAAGACTTTCAGACATGTCTGAAGAACAAAGTCTATTGGATTCTCTTCTCCTTGCGAAGGTAGAGAAAATTTTTTTTTTTAGATACTCTTCTTCTTGTGCACTTCTAGATCCAAATTAATCTGATTTTGTATTGAGGTGCAACCTTTTTTTTTTTTTTTTTTTTTGGCAGTGGGAAGAGAGAATGTGGAAAGGGCACTTAAAGTATGATGTAACTGCCTCGGAGATTAAGGTTTTATCTTTCAGCATTGGTCTTCTTCTACAGAAGCATAAATTGACTACAATGGAGCATTGGTAATTTTGGTTGCATTCTGCAGGTTATTAGAGGGAGACATAAATTTCTTGCCCAGCTAAGCAGTAACTGGAATTTGGATTTTTCACAAGATGCTGAGAAGCATAAAATGTGCCATCAAGAGGATCGACATGTGTTTGACCGGACCAAGAACTGTGAGGAATTACTCTTTTGCATTAAAAACAGTGATAATGAAGAATCTGAGCTCGTTCCTTCATCTTCTGTGCCTAATGGCGCGTTCTTGGTTATTATGAATGTAAGTATGAACATCATAGGTTGCTCCTTCAAGTCATCTTAAAGCAAAATAAGGAAGCTACATTTTTTCTTTATGAGAAATGTCAAGACATGATGAATTTTGTTTTCCTGACTTCCTAACCATTCATGACATATTTATTATCAGAATTGCTTTTCATAATAGGTATTTATTATTGTTAAGTAACGTATAATCACATATTCTAGATATTTTCTTTTAGATTCTTTTTGTAGCAAAATTTTCTGTGGGCTGCAATTTCACTGAACTTTTGTCCTTTCGAAGCTCTCTGAGAAGTTGTTTTCTAATTGCAATGTATCTAACAATGTTGAAAGGTTCTCTACATGTTCTTACATCTGACTTGTAAATTGTTTGTTGTTTAAGGTAAACCCCATTGAATATGGCCATGTCTTGCTGGTACCTAATGGCAGCCTCTGCCAGGTTATGGACGCAATATCATTGGAAATGGTTGCGAGCATTGCTGCCGAGATAAATAATAGTTCTTTCCATATGTTCTATGATAGTCCTGGACCTGCTGCTTCTCATCTGTATTTCCAGGTACTTAAGCATAATGGAAGTCTACTTGTTAAACTTTTTCCATGATATAGTTAAAATTATTAATGATGATCAATTTCTGTATACGTTGAGTATTTTATAGGTAGCACAATGGGTCCATCTTCTCACTACATGTGAGGAATTGCAATTAAAATGTACTTCTTTGGTGCAGGCCTGCTACTTTCAAGATCATTTACCAGTGGAGCATATGCCTCTTGATACCCTATATGGTGATTTCATTCGTATCTCTACTGTCATAGATTACCCAATCAAAACCCTAGTCTTTGAGAGCAATTGCAATTTAAAGATTCTGGTAGAAGTTCTCGCTGCGACATGTTCTTTTTTGCTGGATAAGGGCATTCTGTATAACTTGATGGTATCTGATCGAGGCAAAAAGATTTTCTTGTTTCTTCAGGTAAAATGGCAGGTAGATGATGACTGTTATGTTCTGGGCTTAACGCCTTGCCACTTTCATAGGAATTATGCAAGTTTTAACTTGATGCACTTCGCTTCTTTACCTGGGTGTGGCATCTTTTTTTTTTTTTTTTGGCCAGGGAGGTGGAGAGGGGGGAGGGGGATCCCTCTACCTTTAAACGGAGCTAACCCCGTGGCTGGAACTAGCCAGCCCTAGGCGGGTAGCTCAACATTTAAATGCCTAGGGACAAACCCATGACCTCAAGTTTCATGGGTTACCCCCCTAACCACTTGAACCAAGTGGTGGAGGGTCATGGGTGTGGCATCTGACTTGAACATTTTAGGCACACTTTAATCTGGAAGGGAACTTGAGAAGACATATTTGTATGTCTGTGCTTACACACAATCCGTTTATTTAACATCAACATATATGCAGTGTTAGAATTGGGTTTTATCTTTTTCATGTTATTGGAAAGAACTAAATTCTGGACTTGATGGAACTTTGGCTGAAATTGACAAAGCACGGCAGGGGAAAAGAGACAGTCGAATTGACTGTTTTATAAGACAAAATTTTGGGCTAGAGAACTTGCTGCTCTAGCTTGAGTTTGTTATGAACAGCCTGTGGTGATGTGGAATTCACAAGCATATTCTATATCATATCCATTGTATCCTTTTTCATTCAAGCACCGTTCTTTTGTGCTCCCTCCTTCCTTTAGAGATGTTCTTTTGATTCACCCTCATAAATATTTTGACAGAATATGCAATTTCCAACTGCGCTTTATATCAAATTGCCTTCTCATAAATTTTAGTTTTGATGATTGTTGATTATGGTTCAATGTTTCCAGGTTCAAACACTGTCAAACGCTTCCAGCCTTACTGCGTGGGAGTGTGCGGGCTACTTTTCATTCAGGTCTATGCTGGAATTTGACCAAGTTACAGAGTCAGTGCTGCTTAAACGTCTAAGCACTGTCTCACTCAATGATGAAGGCTTTATGGCAGTGAAACAGTGCTGTTGCAGTATTGCAACTAAAATTGCAATCTGAACTTTACCTGTATCAGGTAGTAAAACTTTCCAATATATGATTCTAAGTTGTGTCTGATGCAATTGATTTTCGCATTTATGAATTTCTTCTCCTTGGTGAATCCATGTTTTTGCAAGTTAAAGGCACGTTATTGTATTACCCCCACCTGAGGTGGTTCGATGGTACCATTGTGCTCGGTGTGTGTATTTGGGTTTGTGTACTTCATACATGTAATTGGATTGTCATGTTAAGTACCAAGATTGTTGTTTAACCGTTTGCCTTTGCATGTTTTATGTTCCTAAATCGAGGATTTTAATTTCAGCTTTTACCTTTAAATTGATGTCTATATTTACATTCATTTATTAAAAGGTTTAAAGTTTCTTTTGGACATCTTCCGTGGGGTGCGCTAAAACTGTACTTTAAATGGCGGTGGAAAAAAATGAAAGAAAACAAAAACAAATATTGAGAGAATTGCATTTTCTCATTTTAAAGAAAACTGTCACATGGAATTGATTCATCATTGAATTAAATTCCACTTTTAAATAATTCACCGTGCCAAAGAATCTGGTGTTTGTGGCCTAACCAGTGTTGTTGTAATGCTCCCAAATGTAAGTAATTTGGGTTTGATCTGAGGTTGCTACTAGGTTTTTACTGAAGAGTGCAGAATAATCACCGCAAACTAAAAAGGAAATACAAAGAATTCTTATATGTATACACTTGGACGAAAGAAGCTTTGCTAGACTGCTGGTGTTTCTGTGCTTGTGGGGAAAAAGCTTGTTAACAGTGTGAATGTGCTTGGTGCTTGCTTAGGGTTTTCTTCAAGACGAATTCTCTTTTACGTATGTTGTTGGATGTCCTAATTAAATGAAGCTTAGGGTTTTAGTTAATGCTTTATGTGGTTGATGTTTTTGAAAAAGCTCAAGTTAACCAAGCAGCATAGTCGCTTGTATTATGTAGAAAATTGATGGCAAGGCAAGGCAAGATATGTTGGCAAAGAAATCAGATTTTTTAAGCTTTTGATGAGGACTGTGAGAGAACTAATTATTGAGGATGTAATAGTTACTGAAGCATATTTACATAAGATGAACTTATGATCAAAGCTATAATAGGCTTTGAGTTGAATTTACATTCGATATGAACTCATGATCAGAGCTGTCAAGAATGAATGTTTCAAGCATTTGTTCGTACTTAGTTCACCGCAGAATAGTTGGGTTCAGATTTGCTTGTGTGGTGGCGATGGGCTTGCTAGATGATCTTCAAAATAACCTCACATGCATTGACATGCCGCTTCCCAAAAAAGCAACGATTTTCAGAACAAATTGCTTCCAACAGAACAAGAAACTCACAAGCAAAAGCTAATAAATGATTTTATAATCAGTAAACTTGACAACAAATGTATTTGAATATGGCTTATCCCTGCATTACGAGAATACTTTTATTAAACACTATCTAGCTAGATCATGTAATATTTTACTCCCCTGATCACTATTATAAACCATAGTACAGTTCAAGCTCTTCTTGATCAATCTGATAGAACAAAATAAAAGAATAGAGTGCAATAAGAAAAAGAAAACACTGTAATTAATATAATGGCTACACATCTATTATGCATTTCTCAGCTTTTAGCATCTCATATTCCAATACCCATTATTGTAGATTCTCCATCAGCTATCACTTTGAGGTGTAGCTGTCTCTTCATTTACAGATTCATGGCCCTGCAGCCCCTTTTCATGTATTCTCTCTTTTAGATTCTCCATACACTGACTGCTGGATAAGGAGTTCTCGACAACACTGGCACGCATCCAGGCTTCGTGCAGTTGCAAAACATATTCTAAATGCCATAAAACTTCACCCATTGTAGGCCGATTCTTTCCATCATCAGCAAGACATTTTTCTGCTATCTCTCCAAACTTTATCAATGACTCGGGGCAGTAATTTCCTTTGAGTCGCGGATCAATGATGGTTTCAAGTGACTTCTGCTTCTGCCATCTCATTGCCCACTCGGCTAGATTGATCTGATCTTTTGGCAAGGTTGGATTTATAACAGGTCGAGCACAAGCAGCTTCAAACAATACCACACCGAAAGAGTAAACATCAGATTTCTCAGTCAATTGCTGCCGACGAAAATATTCAGGATCAAGATATCCAAAGCTCCCTTTCACTGCTGTGCTGACATGTGTATGGTCCAAAGCTGGACCAGTTTTTGACAACCCAAAATCAGACATTTTTGCTACAAAATTTTCATCAAGCAGGATGTTAGTTGTCTTAACATCCCTATGAATTATCCCCCGGTCTGCTCCTGTGTGAAGGTAATGAAGTCCCCGAGCAGCTCCAATGCATGCTTCTAATCTTTGCTTCCAAGTTAATGGAGGGAGATCACTCCCAAAAAGATGACTTCTAAGAGTTCCATTTCCCATGTACTCATAAACCAAAATCATCTCATTCTGTTCTTCACAAAACCCAATCAAGGAGACGAGATGCCGGTGCCTGAGCTTTGAAAGCATTTCAATCTCCGTTTCAAATTCAGCCAGGCCTTGTTCGGATTGTGGGTTTGCTCTTTTAATTGCTGCCAGTGTTCCCTCTTCCACCTCCCCTTCGTACACTTTGCCAAAGCCTCCAACTCCAATTACTAAACTTTCATCAAAGTTTTTTGTAGCTGCACGAATCTCTGCTAATGTGAACCGCTTGCCAATTCTCATGGACGCTGTAGATCCATGTGCACTTTGGATTCCTCCTTTGGCATTACCGACGCTACTTAGAACACCATGCAGGATAAGTGGCCGCCAGCCAGTAGCATTATCTTTGGTGTCACTTAATTCTTTCCTATGAGTTCTGCAGAAGCAAAAGAAGAAAGTACATGCAGCTACAAGGATGAGAATGGAAGCTACACTTGCTCCAATTACCACCCCAAGAATCAGAGGCTTCGAATTTCTTACAGAATTTCCAGTTGAATCAAACCTCTCAACATAGGCAAGATTTTTGTTTCGGCTCAGCTTGAAAATCTCAAGCCCATTCAGCAAGGCATCAGTTCCTGAAGCACCAGCTGCAGTGTCAGGACCCAGTTGAATCCACAGCGTGTTGATTTTGGAGGACAGTGCATCAAAATAATCTTGATGGTACCCTTTGTTCTTTCCCCCTGCTCGCACATAAACATCAAAATTATCCGCAGCAGTCCTGTTGTTTATGTAGATCCTGAAAATTCTCTGGTTTGCTTTGTCAAACTGCAGCTCGCAGAAATGCAACCGGATCAAATAATCGAAATCAGGATCCACCTCAAATTTCCATGACATGTTAAACCTTTTCTCCAGAACTTCAGTATTGGACATAGCTCTTGCTGTTTCATAAACAAGAAGAGGAGCCACTGAGGAATCATTAATAGAAGCATAAGTGACATTTGAAACATTGTTGATGACAGAACCAGCATTTTCAGTGATCATGTAGCTAGAATCCACTTCCCACATCTTCCAACAATCTGAATCTTGATTGGATTTGATTTCAGGACCTCCAACATTCAACCTATACATAGTTTGAATTCCCCGTTCGCTCAAATTCAGATTTACCTCATTTCCACCAACTCTACTAACTGAGTCTGAAAAAAGCTTATCCACCACAGAAACAATCTCTATGGCATTTATGAACCCAAATGACCCTTTCGTTGGAATGAACTCGAGTAAAAGTACATCCAAATTGAATAGAACATACTCCCTGACCAAGAAAAAAAAACTTGAATTGCTAGTAGACCATTGCATATATGAATTCTTGTGTGAAATCTCGCCTGGAACATTAAACTCAGACACCAATTTCATTCCATTAGCCATGACACTGAAGGAGGATTCATTGACGTTCTTATTCTCGAAAGGGAATGGACAAAAGTGGAGCCTAACAAAGTAATTTCCTTGCAACCCTTTAAATGTGTAATTCAGTGCATCAGCAAAAATCCTAGCAGTTTCATACAGTGGACCCAAAGTTGAATCACCAGTTGCAGTAGAGGTGGTGGCAGAGACAGTGGAAGAACCAAGAGTGACATTGTTGTTGGGGACTAAATCACCAGTCCATCTTCTACCATCAACAGTAACACTCATATTTGTACCACAATTTACAAGATAAGATTGTGACTGAGCTTCTCCACCGTTAAAAGATATGAATATTATCACCAGAAACACAGGAACCAAAATCTCTTCTTTATGGATCTTCTCCATCATGCTCAAGAACCCTGATGAGATTCTTCAACAAATATAGATTTCTCACAGAGATAAAATGTGAAAATTCACTGAATACCAGTTCACTATAAAATGCATGAAAATCCCATCCCAACTAAAGAACAATAATCACCAAGAATTTGATTTTTTCAAACCTCTCATACATAAAAATGCATATCAAAAAGTTCAAAGAAACAGATAGAGAAGTTCACTCAAATTTGGAGCAAAAAACATCAAGTTCGATTACCTCCACAAAAAACCCATCTTGGCAGTCATTTTTAGAAGCAAGAAAGCAAAGAACCAAGAAAAATCTGAGGACCCAGATGCATTTTTTTTCCCTGAATCACCTTATATCCATCCAGTTAACAACAGATCTGAACCAAATGAAAAGTAGAAAAAACAAGAAGCATTGAAGAAAAGGGTGGCTGGAGGAGGCAAAAGAAAATAACAAAAAGATTGAGAAAAAGAGTACAGCTAGCAATGAATGAGAGATGCAACCTATATATTATGATAATAATGTTGATATCATCAATGGTGAAGCAGAAATTCAAAGAAAAAAAGGTGTTGGTTGAGAGATGTGATGTGGGTAATGTAAGCAGAGCTAGAAAAGAAAATGAACATGGGGTGTTGCTGTTGCTGTTACTTGTTAGAAACAGAAATAATGGGAATGTTCATATAAAATATTTTTACATCCTTTGCCTTTGTTTTTTTTTTTTTTTTTTTTTTTTTTTTTAGTGTTTGCATAAGAGACAAGAATCTGACATAATTTATTCTACAGTTCACCATAAGTATTTTGTAACTGCTGTGAGTACAAGAAGAAAGAAGAAGAACTTGTTGCATAAGCATTTTGTAACTTATAAAACTTTTTATGCAAATTACAAAAGTAATTTAAAATCATCAAACAAGAGGTAACACAAATAACCTAAGTGGCAAGGTATAAATAAAAAACTAAATTATTATTCATTTTTTCTTCCCTTGTAGCGTTGAGATTAATTTTATTATGTCATTTTCATATCATTTAAGTTGTGATACGGAAGAGAGTGTTTACTCAACATTCTGAAACTTTTCTAAATTCTTTTACAGTATTCACTTTTTTAAATTTTTTATAAATAGACTCACTCTCTCTTTTCTTAAGAATTAATGTGCTTCCCTTGACTTCATAGAGCCTTTTATAATAGGGAAAAAAAGTCTTCTATATTCTTCCAATGACTGCCCTCCCCTAACTCTTCCATCATCCGAGCTTTCTTTTCTCCCTATACTTCTCCGATCATTTAAGAAACTTCAGATATACCCGATTCAAAGCTTATCTTGTAATCTTTGTTAGGGGTGAACATCGGTCGGTTACGGTTTGATTTTTAATTTTTTCTAAAAACTAGAACCAAACCGAAATCAATATGTTGAGTCGGATGTCGGTTCGGTTATTCGGTTAACCGATTACAATAAATAAATTCTAAGAAAGAAGAAAAGCAAAGGTTCCTGAGTGGCGTATTGGTTGTGGGCGTGCTTTTTCTCCTCTAAAAGTTGGGTCAACTCACCGAAAAGGCATTTTTGCATTTCTTTTTGTCTTTATTCCCTTCTTAATAAAGAAAAAAAGTGTGCAGGTTGTGGGATTCGAACAAACAACCTTATGAAAGGTATAGAAATAGCTCACCACTTGGCCACTTATGTTGCAGTGACATATTTTGGTTATAAAAATATATATATTATTAACAAATTTCAGTTTTCGGTTGGTTCGGTTAACCGATCGAAATTTACAAATTATCAAAAATGAAAACCAAACTGATTTGATTCGGTTCAATTTTGGTTCAATTTTTCAGTTCGGTCGAATTTTGTTCACCCCTATTCCTTGCGATATAACCTTAGGCAACGTTTTGAAAAATCTGGTTATTAAAAATTTAGGAGTTCAATTGTTGTTCATACGTACATCTTTTGCTTATATGAAAAAGTTGAATGATTAAAAAATAGAAAAAAAAAATCTTTGTTATGCTACTTAGGGATAAAAAAAATATTTTTCTTTTGCAAAATGATTACTTCTAATTTTTATGTTGTCAATAATTAATTCTTATATTACATTATTATATCATTGATTGAAAGATTAAAGTGTTAATTAAGCTAACAATTATATTTCAAAAAGAAAAAGCAACAATTAGATAAAGAAAGGAATCAACTTCCCTTACTCATCAAGAACAAAGAAAACCCTCATGACTGATATTTGATATCCATCAAAATCAAGATATATAATACAATATACTAAGATCATTTCTATACTTGTTTTAAACCTTAGTATTTATAATAATTTATGATTGTGTGTTTTTTTTAATCTGAATAATATGTTTTAGTAGGTGTGAAAGAGGCAAGTGTTGGGTAGCAGAGATGCATGGGGTTCCATTATTTGTGAGGTGGGTCACATGCATTTGTCTGGAAAATGAAGAAGATAATGAGCAGTGAATTATTATT